>CABHPQ010149836.1:0-20641 GCA_902168405.1 Peromyscus aztecus
CCCCCAGAAGTATCTGTATTGTTTCCCAGAGTGGCCATACTAACTTACATTCCCACCACCAGTGTGTCTAAGGATCCATTTTCTCCACATCATTGCTAGCATTTATAATATTTTTCTAATTTAAACTACCATTCTAACTGAAGTGAGATGGTAACTCATTTGTTTTGATTTACACCTGCCTGATAACTGATACTGAGCATTCTTTTGTATATTTATTGCCATCTCTCTGTTTCTTGGTTAGTGTCTATTCAGATCATTTGCCTATATTTCAGTTGGGTTACTTTTGATTGTTAATGTTATCTCTTTACTGTGTTGATATATTTTCCTTTGCCGTGTAGAAGGCTTTTTCATTTGATGTAACCTTAACTGTCAATTTCTGCTTTTGTTTCCTGTGTTTTTGGAGTCCTTTCCAAAAAACCAATGCCTACACCAATATCTTAAAATGTTTCCTCTGTATTTCATCACTCAGAGATCTTACATTACAGTGTATGACTCGTTTTGCGTGTTTTAGGTAGGTTGATAAGGCTTCAGACTTCAGTAGACTACATGTGGGTATCCAGTTTTCCCTGTACCATTTGCTAGACAGACTGCCCTTTCTAAAAAAGGATATTTTTAACACTTCTTTGAAAAAAGCTGTTGATGCATAGATTTATTTCTGAGCTTCTTATTCTATTCCATTAGTCTCTGATGCCTGTTTTTATGCCAATAACGTGGTTTTGGTTACTAAGGCAGTGTAGTATATCTTAAAAATCACTATTGTGTGGCCTACAGCTTTGTTCTTTTTTATTCAAGACTGGGCAATTTAAGTTCTTTTGTGCATCTTTATGAATTTTATTACTTTTTTTCCCTAGTTCTGTGAGTAATGTCACTGGTATTTTGGTAGGAATTTTATTGAATCAGCATATTATTTTGAGTAGTAATTCAAATCCATGAATATAGAGGGTCTTGTAATTTGTTTTTATCAGCATTTTGTAATTTTTATAATGGAGGTCTTCCACTTCTTTAAGTTTATTCCTAGTCTCCCCACCCAACTTGGTTACGCTCAAACGTTAATTGCTTGTATATAAAAAAGCTACCAGTTGGATTTCTGTATTCTGCTGCTTTACTGAATCATGCATCCAACAGTCTCCTGGTATAGTCTTCAGATCTTTCTACACAGTTCTAAGAGTCTTTTGATGTCATTGTTAGTTATTTCTATTTCAGAACCTATGGCCCCCCAGAGGCTCATATTTGAATGCTTACTCACCAGGAAACAGTGTTCCTCTGTGCTTTCTGCTTCAAGTTCCTGCCTTGGATTCCCTCAATGGTAAACTAACTTGTAAGCCAAACAAACCCCTTTCTCCTCCGAGTAGCTTTCAGTACGTGTTTTATCACAGCAACAGAGAAGCAAACTAGAACTAAAGTTGGTACAGGGAGTGGGGCAGTGCTATGAGAGACCTGACCGTGTTTTTGGGAGGATTGTGGCTGATTTCAGAGCTTTGGGCTAGAAAAGCCATTAAATACTCAGAGCTTAATGAGCCGTTGATGTGGGAGCTCAGAAATGAGAATGCCGAGGGAATGCAGACAGTGGAGGCCTGGCTTAAAAATTTCAGAGCTACATTTGAGAGTCCCTCAAGGACTCTATGGGGGCATCTTGTGATATATTTGAATTAAGAATGTGTGGTTTCTGGTCAGCTGGGGCTGAAGAATCAGCTGTGATTAGCAGGAAATCAGAGCCACTGAGGTGAAACATTTACGGGGACAATTGATGGTAGTTAGACGGGACTGAAGAATCAGCTGTGCTTACTAAGAGCCCATCACTGAGGTGAAGTCTTCTTCCGGGTCAACGCACAGAAGTTGTGGTCCAGAGTTACAGGCCCGGGTAGCACCTCCAACTGGTGAACTGAACTTTTAACAGTCTCCCACATGTTCCTGGTTTTTGGTGGCATGAGAGCTGTAGGACTGAAGGGGTCATGGAAATCATCTGAAGCTTGGCACTATGAAAGCCCAGGAGGGACCATTAGTGAAGGTGCAGCCTCAGTTATATGGTGAGCCAGCATATTGGAGATGCCAGGGCTGTGGGATAGTCAAGCATAGTACCAAAGCAGTATATGTGTCAGAGAGCAGAGCTGGAGAGGTGAGACTACCCGAAGCTTTGAAGCCCAGAAGATCATGTGCCCCAGATGTTGGACACTGAGCTATTTACACTGTTGCTTTGATCTGATTGTAACTGTACCCCAGTTCTTCACTTTAGAAATAAAATATGTAATTTCTTTTGGATTTTACAGAAGCCAACAGCTAAGAGACTTTGAATTTTTAAAGAGAACTTGGACTTTTAAAAAACAACTGTTGGAATTTAAGAATTTTTAAAGTTATACCATGTTGTATATGTGATATTACTATTAACATTGAGATCCTGGGGACAAGAAAAGATTATAAATAGTGATGTTTTCTTTTAAGCTGAAAAGGAGTCAATTGTGCTGATTAATTTGGTTAACTTGGCACAAACTACAGTCACCTGGAAAGAGAACCTAGACTGAGGGACTGCCCCCATCAGACTGGCCTGTGAGAATGTCTATGGGGCATTTGCTTGATTATTGTTTGATGTAGGTAGGGGGAGTGCCACCTTTGGCAGGTGGTCATGGGTGTATAAGAGCAAGCTGAACAAGCTGTGAGTAGTGGAACACTGAAATATCAGAGTTCTTTTTCGGTCTTGTTAGTGACAGACACCCATGCAGGACAGCGAGAGAAGGGTGACAGGAATCCCACAAGAAATTGTCCTTAATCCTGGCATTCCAAGGGAACTACATGTGACTGACTACTATACCCTAGGTCTCAGAAGTCAGCCTCCCCAACCCACAGTTCTTGTGGATGGCACACTCTGCTTCCTCTGTGTTATAATGCCCTTTCCCCCACAAGGTAGCACTCTTAGTGATTTTATGTTAGATCTGTGGGAGCCCACAGAGGCTATCTAATGAGACCTTACTCAGAGTCAGAGTCTGGGCTTGCTTTACTCAGCAGGGCTGCATAATAGAATGATTTATTTGGCCACGGGCATGGTTACCAGGTGTTTGGAAGGGTCTACATTTGGCTGTACAGTGTGCTTTAATCTTGAAAGGGGGAAGTCTTTTGCCTCACCCCTTGGCATTGTATAAAGAGCCCTTTGGAATAAACCTCGAGGTGGCTGGGTATTGACCCAGAGCCCTCCTGAACTATCCTGTGTCTCTTTCTATCATTTCCTCATTCCTCTCTCCTCCCCACAAGAACCCTTGGTCAGGTCGGAGCTGGACTCCGGCAGACCCCCACAAGGATCTTTACTGAACATATGAGACATGACATATGAGGCAGCCACAAGATGAGAGGAGCCAGTGCAGAGGAATGTATGTGGGATCCCAGAGGTAAGAATACACTGGGGTTTCTTCCCCTAGAGCAGTCTGAATTCAGAAAATAGGTCCCTTCTCAGGATGGCTCCTGGTTACAGGACTCTGGTAGTTACTGGGAGAGAAGTAAGTAAACTCCTTTTTCTGGAGCCAAACTTAAGATTTCAGGTGTTTCCCTGTTTAGGTGGAAAGTCTCAGGGGCCACATGACTTTCCAATGGCGTTCTCTGCCAGTATTTGCACCAAGAGTTTTCTGGGATTCCCTTCCTCTTTACTCCTGCAAGTGGAGACTCTCCCTTGCTAGGCTGTGGAACTGGAGAAGAGGTGACAGATTATTTTACTTTCCTTGCTATGCTGCAAACTAGATTTTTACAAAGCTTCTGGGTTTTGTTTTGTTTTTTAGACAGGATTTCTCTGTGTAACAGTCCTGGCTGTCCTCTGTAGACCAGTCAGGCCTTGAACTCACAGAGATCCACCTGCCTCTGCCTCCCAAGTGCTGGGATTAAAGGTGTGCTCCACCACCACCTGGCTAAAGCTTCTGGGTTTTTTGCTACTAAATCCCAGCATTCTTCCATGTCACTCACCTCAGTATGCAGCTATATACCTGTTGCTCTGGTTCTTGTGCGGTGGAGCAAGTGAGTGTCCTAATCAGTCATCTTGTTTTGATTGGAATCTAACGCTCCTAAGGCTAAAGGTGTAATTCAGGGGTAGAATGCTTGCCTAGCTTAAGCAAGGCCTGATTCCCAGTACTGCAAGACAACAAATCTAATGTCTTTATTACACACCAAAAATAACCATGTCCTCTCCACATAAATCTTTAATATCCTTAACATTGGAAATGTTCCTTTAGAAGAGGAAATTCCTTGTGCTTTGCATCCCAAACACCTAGCACAGTATCTGGTTCTGGAGATTTTTGATAAATATTTCACAGCTAGACCACCATATGAACTAATAAATGAACAAAGAACAAAGTTGTTCAACCCCCTCAGTGGATAGCTGTGAGCAATTCAGTGAGTAGATGTGGAACTACATTTGCTAAGGTGACAGTGAAAAGCAGGAGCACAGATTAGATATGTCAAATATAAGAAAAGACACAGAAGCTCTTTGGAGGAAGGAATTTCCCTGTGGTTCAGAGCCACAGAAAAGGAAAGGTCCATGTTTAAAGCCCATAAGCTGAAGGACAAGTGCTGTCCCTCTGGCTTTTTACAGGACAAGAACTGATCAAATCAAACATTTTAAAGTTATTTTCCAACTACTAGTGTCCTAGTGGGTGGCAAACAGGCCTCACTGTCTTTCCTGCCTTCATTCACACACATGCACACACACGTCCCAAACTAGTCTCAAACTTGCTATGTAGCTACGAATGACCTAGGACTTCTGGGACTTCTGATTCCTCTGTTTCTACCTCTTGAACCCTTCCTCCCTCTCAGATCTCCAATGATAGGGATTGTAGAGCTAGGCCACAGCAACAGGCCCAACAGGTATGAGCCAGTAATAAACTAGAGAGAAGAGAATGATGATAGTCATTCTATGTACTCACCTACCCCAAGCCATGAGTACCTACCTTTTGACAGACAACAAACTTGCTATCTTATTTACTGAGACAAAATGGTAGAGAAAGGCTTTATTCTTTAAACTGTATCATAATGTAATTTTTTTCTTTTTTTCTTTAAGTGTAAGAGATCACATCCACACTCTCACACTGATGTACTACCCCTGAGCCGGCTCAGTGCCCAATTTTCCTAATCTTAAATCTTTACAGCACTGTTCAGTTACTTAGTAAAAATTAACTTAGCACACATGTGGTGCACATACACACACTCAGGCAAAACTTTCCCACACACTGAATCTTTTAAAAATGGACTTAGCTACCTTCTCTTCTTTCTCCTTGAAGATAAGCAAAAGTACACGCTCTCTGGATGGACTAAACATACACACACTTACCTCCACCAGCTGTGATTTGTCATAGTCTTTGCGATGGCGGTAGATGCACTGACTAAGAAGGGAATATAATCTCTCAAGCTGATCAACTGTCAAGTTGTTGCTTTTATCTACCAACAGATCAAGCAATTTCTGGAGGAGGGACACATGAGAAAAATCCAAAGAAAGAAGATAAGATGTAGTTGATATCATTGGTCACACTGAAACCATTAGAGTCAAATGATTAGACAAAATGGCATCCATGGTTAGAGGATTCTAGACTTTAGCTTACAAAGTTCAAACCTCAAAATACAGTTAACTCCCAGTTAGGCTAAGTCCTGGGACACTTATCCCTAGGTTAAAGTAACAATTACCAAAACTCGTTTTAGGAAGCTGCTTTACAAATACCCAATATTATTACAGTCACTGAAAATGGCCTGTGAAGAGCTTAGCATACCTTCAGTCTCTCGTGATCAACTACCAGAGGTGGTACAGGCTCAGACGGCTCTTCTGGAACCAGTTCCAGGCTTGTTGTTTTTGCCTGCTCTAAAATTAATTTACGATATTTCTTTATTTTAGAAGCACCTACAATTGATAAGGAGAAAAAATATACTACAGTCAATAAAAGAAAATCATTATTAAGCAAATATATATTCTTTGCCCATGACAATGTATTTTTTGGCGAAAAGAACAATATATTTTTTAAAAATGATGTTTATTTTGGGATGTTTTCTCTTTTTAGTAAGAATAAGTAATCCAAATGAAAAAGAACTAAACCATAACTATGAAAGCAATGTAATGCTGAAATATCATGTGATACATATGTGCACAAAAAAGAAATAGAAAAACCACCTTGATTCTAAGCATTTGCTTATAAAGGCTAAGAGATGGCTCACTCAGTAAAATACGTGCTTTGCAAGCATGAGGACCTGATTTTGGAATCTCAATACTTCAGCTACAAAGAAGGTTATGACTACATGTGCTGTACAGCAGTGCTGTGGGAGATGAACTTAGGATCAGTGGGACTTGCTGGCTGTGAGCTCACCTCTAGGATCAGTGAGAGACCCTGTCTTTAGGGAATAAGGTAGAGAATGACAGAGCAGGCTGTCTGATAGTCTTCTGGCTTCAGTTCATAAACATGGGTGTGAGTACCTGTACCTGCACATACACCCCTACACACACCTCCTACAAAGACTCTGAATAATACTTTTCTACTACCCAATTCTATTACAGAGCTTAGAAAACTGGTAAGATAAAAACTTTTCCAACATAGCTTAAATTCCAAACTAAAGCTGTATATTCCACACAATTTTACAGACCATGTCACATTTTCAAGACAGCCTAGTACAGGAAGAGAACTTATTCAGGTAGGAAACATACTGAACAGGGCAGATCTCCAACTCACCCCAACTCACCCCATCCCATTGTGTAGTAAAGAATAATGGTGGGAAAAGATGAGCCAAATAACCTTTTTTTCCCTTTTCTGCCTTTTCTTAAACAGATCACAGAGTCCTGAGAAGGCAGGGCTTGCAGAATGCTCTGATTTTCTAAGAGCAAGGGAAGTCAACGGTGAGTTCTGTATCCTTTCTCCACTGCCATGCAAATCAATGCGACTTAGTTGGATCTGAGACACTCAGTCTAAATACCCTGCAACACTTGTTAGTAACCAGGAGAGGCAGCTAGTTATTCTTAGTTTAGTTATTGTTAATCCCAGCAACAATACCATTCTAAAGTTTGATTTACAAAACTAAAAACCAGGCATGGGGAATTAGCTCAAAGCTGCATGATTAAATGAATAAGAACGGCTTAATTTCAGTTTATGTAACTTTCTCATCTCCTCCTGCCTCACCCATTCTCACAATTCTCCTGTTCCAATTCCATCTTCTTTGCATCTGTGAATTGACCTGGCTTTCAGTTACAAAGCTTTTGGGATAAGAGTGACAATCAGGTCGGTCAGTGATGGCGCACGCCTTTAACCCCAGCACTTGGGAGGCAGAGGCAGGGAGATCTCTGAAATCGAGGCCAACCTGGTCTACAGAGCAAGTTTCAGGACAGCCAGAGAAACCCTGTCTCTGACAACCAGACAGGTGGAAGAGTAAAAGGCCAAGATAGCAGTGCATGCTGGACCATGAAACCTCTGGAACTTTCCGCAAAATTGAGTATGCTCATTTATGGAATGAGCTGGAAAATGTTAATGATCATTCCACGCTGAGAATCTGTTAACCAACTCTTGCTACTAGAAACTAGACAAAACATTCAATGAATTAACTCTGACATTTAAACCTTCAGAAAAGATTTTAAAACTTTAGCTCTACCTTCTTTATCCAGCTCTGTGTCTTTAACCTCCACATCAGGACCAGGTTCAATCTTCTCATTACCGCTACTTTCCAGTACTTCTAGTTTCTCAGGATCATCTCCATGATTTTCATTCAAAGTTTCTGGTTTGTCTTTTAGCTGTTCCTCTGAAGGACTCTTCTGTTCAGAACTAGACTTTTCTCCACCACCAGAGAGAGGAACTATTTCAGCTTTGCCATTCTGACACTCCAGAACGGGAATTCCTTCAAAACTGTCAGTGGAGGCTTCCCCATTTAGACAGCTGCCTTTAAGGAAGGGCTCTTTTCTAGATGTCTGCTCGGGATTGAGAGAACTGCTGCTGTGGACAAGGAGAGATTCATTTGAACTTTCCTCTTCAGTCGATGCAAAGTTCTCTTTAGTGCCTGCTCCGCTGTTCAACCTCTGACCCTGGTCCATATCCATGATGTCACATGAAGATTCATCATTGGTCATAGATAAGTCTCCAGTCTCTTCTCCGTTTTCCTCATGGCAGTCAGTGCTTACCTCAAACTCTCCATTCTCCAGTAGCTTCCTGTCCTCTGTGTGGTCATAGTCTGGAAACTTAGTGTCCTCCTCATCTTTCTTTAAATTGTTGACTTTCCTTTTCTTAATAATCCCTTTGCCCCACTGTGATCGCCGCCTTGATTTCCTCCGAACTCGAACTGTTTGAGAAGAAAGAGGGAAAGAGCATGGAGAACTCAGAGTGCAATGTCTATTTTACGTATTCTTTAGAGTAGACCCAAAAGAAAGTAAACCCATCCTGGTCGAAATACAAACAAAAACCCTTGTTCTTGTTCTCCATGCAGACTGATTCTCACAACCTCTGAGTAGAATGGGTATGAAGTTAAAGATGAACTCAGACAAATGCAAACTTTTAAAACTTTACTGTTTGAGTTTGCTTGGCATTAGTCTCTTCTACTACTACAGATTCCATTTTATAACCATTTCTAACTTTCAACATTCAGGGACTAACCACAGAATACATTTAGGGAGTTATCATATTACCAAGCTGCCCAGAAAGTTTGGGGCCAGAGCCTTGGATTTCTACTAGGAAGGTCAGTGTGTTGCAAGCAAGACCACGCAAAGATAGCACCTCAGCTATGGAGAAGAAAAAAAACACCACCAACAAAAACCCTATAAGCCAGTGCTACAGGACCCAATAGTTACAGATACCCTGCAAACAAACAAACAAACAAACACTTGTTGCCTGTCCTTTAGAAAAAGGCATTACCTCTAGGATGATCATAAATAGAAGCACTACAATAGGTTATGTGAACAATTTGGTCAGCAAACTGTTAACTTCCGCTAATACAAGTGGTTTACCCAATAGTGTCAACTTATTACAAAGGTATCTCCAAATATGTAGAATAATCAAGCCTTCTGCTATTAAGGCAACAACATCAAGAAAATACTGACGCTAACCATTTGGTCAGAGACCTATAAAAGCTGTATACTCTTAAGTGACAGAAATCATCATGAGCTCTTTGAGTGGACAGTTTGGGCTTCCAGCTGATAAGTTGGAGCCAGAGACTTTGGATCTCCTTTCTGTGTATCAGAGGTAGCTGATGAAGCAGCTTGACTCCACTGGGAAATGCAGATCTTTAATATAAGCTGACAGTCTATCAACAGTGTACAGCGGGTTCACACACTACTTTAAGCCTTTAAAGCCTTTCCAAGAGTAGGCACGAATAAATGTAGTCATTATTATTCCTTCTTATTTAGTAGCTATCATCTCTAAAATTAACTTAGTCATTTGTTTATTTTTTCTTCAAAATTCAATGACTTAGAACTCACTTTTCATGCTCTCTCCTCTATTTCTATCTTATAATTTATACTTATAGATTAACAGATAGAGGAAAATTTCTATATTAGTCTAATATTAAAAGCGGATATAAAAGCTCAGGTGACAGGCATCTACAGCAATCACTGGAATGAAAAAAAGATGGCCATTTTGTTCCAAAGGTAGATGTAAGGCTGTCACTGTGTCAACTAACTCTCAACACTAACCAGTCTAATTTTCAGCCATGAAACCAAAAATTATTACTAATTCTCACTCTACTTTTTAAGCTATGGTACTCCAGAGCAAGAAAAGCCTGAGCTCTGTTCAATTCTTTATATGTAGCACACTACACAAAGTCCAGAAGTTCACTGAAGCAAGTATACTTTTTACTCTTTCACACTGGTTATTAAGAGAGAGTGTGTAGACCCCACTCCAAAAACTAGCTAGGTAATTCAAACTGAAATCCACGGCATTGGGGGTATAGACTCAAAGTTGAGTAGGAAGGGTGGAAAGGTGGAAAAAGTGCAGGAGGAGTTGGGGGAGAGGGATTAATATCTTCAAAGTTCACTGTATGAAATTCTCACTGAATAAAAATAACATTGAGAAAAGAGAACGTGTTCGTATTCTTTGGGACCTAGTATCATTACTTCTAATGGCAGGATTTTAGAAAAGTAAGAGAAACTGATCGGAAAAGCGCCACAGAAGTACAACTTTTAGTTTGGGTGGACACATCTTCACAGTATGGACCATGTAGTATCATACATATGTACATATGTAGACAGAATCCTTAACTTACCACATTTTTATTTACCTAGGGTGCTCCATTGAAACACTCATTTAGGGACACAACTTTTAAAGTCAATTTTTATTGCACCACTGAGACTGTTTCCAAAGACAAGACCTTAGAAAAGCCACTGTCCCTTGGGACATTTAGAGTTAAGATCTGTGTTAACTAAACCAGACCAACGGTGTGTCCCATGTGCCATCTGCTGGTAAGAGAGGACAAAACCCCACTGCAGATTGGAAAGGGTCTTCGTTCTCTCCTCCCTGCCTATGGGTTCTAGAAATCAAATTCAGGCAGGTATCAGGCTTACCCAGAAAGCACCTTTGTCTGCTAAGCCATCTTGCCTGCCCCAGCTAAAACTTCTTAAAGTGAATATTCAATATATTCTCATTAGTAGACATTAGTATCAATGCAGAGAGGATACAGGATTTCAAAGTTTAAATGAGAGTACAATGTTACACAATGGGACACAATCTGAGATACGACTCAGCCAAATAGGTTTCAGAGCAACTAAATGCATCATGAAATCCTTTTTCAAACTTGCTCCATATGAATGTTACTTATTCAAAGAGGACAAGGCTTTTTAAAGTGGGTATGAGCAGCTCTCCAACCTCATTAGAGAAGTTTCTTTGTGCAGCTGATGGTTAACACAGAAATTTACAGTTGATCAAAGTGCAAAGAGTAAGAGTACCAGTGGTGTACTCAGGCACAGATGTCACATTTGTATCAATTCTCTACTTACTTGCCCCTCTCACCCCCCAGCTCAGAGACCATTGCACAAGAGAAGGTGGAAAGGTTGTAAGAGCCAGAGGTCAGGAAGGACCAGAGCAAAACAGTGTCTTCTGGACATGCCAGGGCCATCATACTCATGAACTCACAGCAGCAATGTTGTCTGTATAATTTGAAGCCACACAACACTGTAGCACAGAGGCAGGAGGAACTCAAGAGCACCCATCCCTAACTGAGGAGCTACTGACAGTTGCTATCCTCTGGAAGAGGAGGAGCTGGTTTTTCTAAGGGTGTAGCCTCTGGTGGGTCCCCCGTGCTCCAGCGGATAACTCCATACCCAGTATGAATGGACTTTTAAAGAGGACATGAAGTTGGGAGGGGTTGGGAATAAGGAATGGATCTGTAAGGAATTAGGAGGAATGGGTAAATATAGTCAAACAATATTGTATGAAGTCCTCAAAGAAATTAATAAAAATACCATATTGTTTAAAAGTGGGTATGATTCATTCCTTCAAATTCACTATCATTTAGTAAAGAGCATACTATGGCCAGCTTTGTTGATAGAGCAATATCATCATATTTAGGCCAGAAAAACATCATGTATCTTTCCAGGCAGGCTATCTTTAATGAAACATGAAGACTACATCAGGAAGATGTTAGGTTTATTAACATTTGTCTTTCAGAAGATCTAGAAACTAAATTTTCCTTCTAAATATATCGCACAAAGCTAAGACGAATTAGGCTGCTCGGATTTATTAAACTCAGCATAAAATATTCCCTTAAAGGAGCAAACTTCCTACTGTCAAACCATCCATTTCCACATGATTCTCGTTGTACTTCTAACTACAAATAGAACATCCTGCATATCATGCAAGGAGTGGAAAATAAGGACTAGGGGACAAAATCTGTTGCCTCCATTTCTCTATCCAAAATCCAGTGTTTAATAATGAAAACGTTTCAAGTGTTTCAGTTACCAAAAAAAATTAAGCATAAAAAATAGCAAATAAGGCAAAAGACAGAATTCTCATTCTGAATAAGCTCTTCTCTGGGAAGACAGGATTAAAGAGCTATGGACAAAGGGCAGTGTTGTTTTGTGGACCGATCCTAGCACATCTCAGCTATTGCCACTATTGACCAACATGCTCACAAATACTCACATGCACACTTATTTGCAGAGTTGTGCCAGGCATCCATTGGGTTTCTTTGTTTGTGCCGAAATGCCTCTTCCACTCTAGTCTCTGTCTTACGGGCACCAGTGCCATGCGGAGTTATTTGTTCTGCTGTTACTGATAAGCCTGCAAGCAGCAGATAAGCAATACCTATTTATGTTCCCAGATGCATAAACCAACAAAGTTTTTAAAAAATCTGAAATATAAAACTGAGTTTAAAAGTCATTAATTATACCTAGACAGCTTGTAATTCTGCTGAAATTAGTGTCTTTTGTTTTAAGATGGGGAAGTAACTTGATATTAAAATCGGAAGAATAAAAATACCTGGCAGGTCATGCTTATCCTAATGCTCAAAGGAGCCTTATTTTCACTCATTTTAATTCCAAAAGAAATACATTTCACAATATGACTATGGAATAATAAGGCTGTATACTGTTTATTTAAAAGTCATGATCTCTACTATCTTAGAATGTACAGTAAGTGTACAGGGTCACTAAACTACATTCTCATGAACAGTTTCAACCTGGCTTGCTGTCTGTCACACCACAATGCCCTAAGTCTCACTTCCTAGCACTCTCTTCTGAAGAGTAACCATTCCATCTCAATTTTCTTCACTAGAATCTTTTCTTCCCTGTGATCTTAAGTGCTAGTGCTTCTCACAGCTCTCTCAATAATCTAGCTTCTTATTCTAATCTACAAGAAGCATCCTTTATGTGTATGGTACATACGTATGTGTGTACTATGGTTTTTTGAGACATGGTCTCTGTGTAGCCTTGTCTGTCCTGGAACTCACTCTGTAGACCAGGTTGGCCTCAGACTCACAGAGATCCACCTGCCTCTGCCTCCCAAATGCTGGGATTAAAGGCATGCGCCACCACCACTGTGTGTGGCTTTTAAATGATGTTATATAATATATCTCTTTAGTTCAAAGATCTCTAGCCTACTAGCCATATTTCTATCTGCCTACCTGATATCTCCAACCAGGTATCCTAAGAATAGGTCAAATTAAAGGTAACTGGTTCATCTGTACATATACACAAACAAAGTTTTTTTTAAATATGTTCCCTGTTTTGACTGGCAGAATTGGTATATACTCATCCATTCAACTTGCAACATTCTTTCCCTTCAAAGCACCCTCTACTAGGCTAGGGATATAGCTCAGGCTGGCAGAGTATTTGCCTAGTATGTACCAAGTCATGGTTTTGATCCCCAGTATTGTATGAACTGGGTGTGGTAGCACAGGTCTGTAATCCCAGTTTTTAGGAGGTAGAGAAGATAGTGTTATTCTTGGCTACACAGTGAATTTGAGGGCAACCTCAGCTATATGAGAACAATTCTCAGAAAGAAAGAAAAGAAGGAAGAGAAGGTGGGCAGGCAGGTTGGCAGGCCAATCCCACAAAGTATTCTCTACACATGCATCACTCATATGGTGATCTTGTTTAGCTCCATTCTTCATTAATTAAAATGCATATTGTTTCACTACCTTTTTCCCTAGCAGTCTTACTGAGATACAATTTATATAACACAAAAACAACCTATTTTAAGCATAATTTTTTTTAAGCAAATGTCCATTTTTGTAGTCGCCCATAGAAATCTACGGCTGTCCCAGACAGACACTACTGAATGGTTATCAACATACTTGCCATTTTACACGGGAGGACAACATTCAATAGATGGTCTTTCATACTGCCTTATTCCATGTAGCACTGTTTTTTAAGTCTTCTATCATTTTATATTAGTACTTCACTGAGTAATATGGACTAGGATGCACTATGCTTTGCATCCTAGTGGACTAGGTGATAGACATTTGTATTTTTTCCAGTTTTTATTTATTATGAATAACACTCCTATGAACATTCACATACATGTTTCATGTGGGCACATATTCATTTTGCTTGGATAGATTCCAAGGAAGAGAACTACTGCATAATCCAGCAAATCTGTGTTTGCCTCTGTGGAAACTGAAACATAGTTTTCCAAAATGGCTCTCACAGCTTTTAACTCAATCTTTCATTTTCCTAAAACACTGAGAACATGTTATTTCTTGCCGCTAAAGTGATCTAACCAATTCCACTGCTTGAAGTCGATTGGCTCGTCCTTCTGCCACTGGCATTCCCTCCTACTGAAGTTCCTCCAGGACACAGCTGTACAGCCAGTAAACAGACCATATGCTCGTTTGTGTCTCTAATTTAAAAATTACACATAAGTGTTAACACACTGGGGAAAATATTTATACAAAAAGCTTAAGTACTGGTATTAGATGTGAAATGATGAAAACTAAAATCTCTTCAGCTATAAATGCAGATATAATAAGTAAATCATTTAAGAAATTTCACTAATACTTTATTCCTTTAACATGCACCATTGCACTCAGACTTTCACAGGTGAAGTTTAGAATTCCTTTAGAATTTACATGACCCATGTTAGTATCAGAAATTAATATGAGGTTGTTAGTGGAGACAAAGAGTACATTCTGGTGTCCTGTGTCACAGGAGAATGAATAAAATGAACAGAGAACTTACCTCTTTTTATTCTTGCTTCCTTAATTTCTTCACAGAGTTTATTAAATTCTGGGTCCAATTCAGCTGCAATGATGGCATGTGCAGTGTCCTTCAGGGTACAAGCTCTGTGCCTAATAATTTTGTCTGTTAAAAAACGTTGGCATAAATTTATTTTAGATAAGAATGAAATAAAATTAACTCAGAATGCCTTGAAAAGTAAAAGATACAAACATTTAAATTATAAACCCATGTTTAGGTAAGAAAAGAATAATTTAAGAGGTGGGTAAAAATATGAGCTATTCTATCAATATCTTGGAAAATTGGACTTTTAAGATCTCAAAAATACTAACTCTATTAAATTATTACCTCAAAATAAGGTTTTATTTTTACTTTCTAAAAATAAAATATAATTTTCAAAGAATTGGGGATATGCTCTGTGCCCCAGAGTTGCTGCAGATGGATACCAGGGACTCAAGGACCAGTGAGACGGCTCAGTGGACAATGCATTGGCTGGAGCTTGGCAACCTGACTTCTATCCCTGGGACCCATGTAAAGGTAGAGGAGAACCAACTCCACAAAGTGATCCTCTGACATCCTCACACTAAGCATGGCATGTGCACCCCCACCCCTGCCCGCGCGCGTGGGCACACACACACACAAATACAACTAAAAGATTATTATTTTTTAAACCAGAATAGCTAGTCAAAATTGTGCTAAAGAACACAAAATATTCTGAGTAAGGGAGCTTTCTTGTAAAATGTGACAAAACCAGATAAATGCAGAAAAACTACCTAATCTAAAGTATGCAAGACTATTAGGCAAAATCAAATGTGACAGTATACACTTATAACCCCAGCACTTGGACCACCAATTCCAAGAAGCCCTAGCTACTTCACAGCATGATCTTGTCTGAGAAACACAGCAACAAACAAAGCCCAAAGCACAACACTGGTGGGCAGAGGCAGAGAGAAGCACCCAGGGTTCTAGGTGTCACCACAGCTAAGGGGACATTATAAACACTGTCTCCCTCACAGGTCATAGGAAAGACTGGATCATGAACAATGCAATGTCAGTGGTGCTCTCTGGAGTTCCGGGGCTCCAGATGTGAAAAGACAGAAAAATGCAAGATGACTTAGAACAGTCTGAGCCTGGCATGGTGGCGCACACCTCTAAGGGAAAAGCAGGAGGATCCATTCAAGATTATTTTCTGCTATGCAACAAGTTCCAACCCAGCGTAGGCAACGTGAGACCCTATCTCAAGAATAAAACCAAAACCAAGAATCCAAAATAAATACTTACTTTTCTCTCTGTAGTAAAGGCATTAAGTATATCTTTTATTTATAACTCTTATGATTATAGCGTATTGTGGAAATCTTATAAAAACAAACAGCACATGTGCAGCACTGGTACATTTCTTTCTGATATATGTTCTCTAATTACACAGAGGTACCCCCCCTCCAAAAAAATCAGACATGGTTCCAACAAAATTACAATTTTCAGACTACATAGGAAAGTATCATTAAATAATATCTCAGCTGGAGAGGGGAAGAGTGCTTGCTGCTGCTATTCCAGGACCAGAGTTCAGTCCTAGCCCCATTTCAGGTAGCTCACAACCACCTGAAACTCTGGCTCCAGAGAATCGGATACCCTCTTCTGGCCTCTGCAGACACAAGCACATACATGCACACACCCACATAGATACGTACACACAGAGAGACAGTCTTTAAAATAAGAATCTCACACATAAAAAGCCTTCTCCCTCAAAAGACAAAACGAGTAACAACAAAAATACAAAACGCCAGAGGTTGGGGATTTAGCTCAGTGGTAGAGCGTTTGCCTAGCAAGCACAAGGCCCTGGGTTCGGTCCTCAGTCCGAAAATTAAAAAAAAAAATAAAAATAAAAATAAATAATAAATAAATAAAATAAAAAATAAAAAAATTACAAAACGCCAATCTGACTGATGACTATGAAGAAAAGTCAAATTTCACTAAGTTCTGAGGAGCCTCTCAAGGAAGAGGCACATGGGCAGGTGTGAACAAGCTCTGGAGTGGCAGACAGAGGAGGGAACCACTGCAGGTACAGAATGTGTCACGTCCAAGAGCGAGGGCAGTTAGTGAAACTGCAATGTTACCTGGTGGAGAGAACCCAATAGCCAAGTACCAGACCTTCTCCAAAGAGTTCAAAATTTATCCTACAAGCAATGAAAGGTCACTGAAAAGCCATGAACAAGGAAGTAACATGACTCAAATTTACATCTTCGAAATCCAATCCCGGCTGTTATCTAGAGACTGGATTAGAGGGATTAAGATACAATCCAGAAGCATCATCACAAAGCTCTTTAAGGAAGTGAGAGAGGGCACAACTGGAACTAGAGTGATGAAAAGAGAGATTAGAGAGGAGAGGAGAGGGTGATAAAGTAGATGAGGGGGCTGATAAATATCAAAGGTAATTCTCTAGCTTCTTGTATCCAAAAGGGGGAAGGGAGAGAGGGAAGTGCCATTTATAAAGATACACACACACACTCACACACACAACATGGAATGGACAGAGGAAGAAAGAAGGGAAAAGTTAGAGATTAATTTTAATGAATTTAGCTTTAGGCATTTTGGTTTTAAGATGCTTAAAATATATCCCAATGGAGATATATAAGCACATGAACACAGGCTCAATTCTATCAATGACCAAAAAACCACAATGATTTATTTCAATCTGCACCTGTTATATTTTCTCTGTCTTTTTTTCAAAAAGATTGATTTTTATTTATGTATATATGCACATCTGCATATGCCCTCAGATTCCCTCAGAGCTGGAGTTACAGACTGCTATGAGCCACCCCACGTGGGAACTGAGAACCAAACCCAGATCCTCTACAAGAGTAATTCTCCTGCCTCATCCTTGCAAGTGGATCCAACTCTGTCTTTTTTGTTTGTTTGTTTGTTTGTTTGTTTGGTTGGTTGGTTGGTTGGTTGGTTGGCTGGTTTCTCTATTTAAGAGTCCCTGGGTGTCCTGGAACTTGCTCTGTAGACCAGGCTGGCCTTGAACACACAGAGATCTGCCTTTGCCTCCCAAGTGGTGGTATTAAAGGCCTGTGCTTAGCTCCAGTCTTTTGTTTTTAAATTGGGGTATTTACTGTTTACTAAATTCTGAGTTATGTTTTAATGTATTGGATATGTTTAAGCTCTTATATTTCTGCATATGATCCACTGAATCAACTTTTATATATAGATCAGGGAATTTTGATTGCATACTGATATCTAATTGTTCCAGCACTATTTGTTAAAAAAGATATTTGTTTAGGTCAAGAATTTTCTCAGTCATTTTTGATGCTTCACATCACATATATATCTTTGTCACATTTCCTCCTATTGTGAGGTTTTTGATGATAACTAGTACTTACTTTTTTAGGCTTATTTATTCTATCTGATGTGTATGAGTGTTTTTGCCTGCATGTATGTTTGTGCACAATATTCCTGTCGGGTGCCCAAGGAGATTAGAAAAGGGCGTAAGAGAAGGGGTAGATACAAGATACATTATACACGTCTGAAAATGTTTAAAAAAAAGAAAAATATTCTAAAAATAAAAAAATAATAAAGTTCTAGACAGTTGGGGTTGTGTTACATGTAACTGTTACAGGGTGAACTGTATTCCCTCAAAATTTACATGTACTTCAGAATGTGACTGTATTTGGAAATGAGCCATTCTAAAGAGGTACTTAGGTGAAAACGAGGATAGGTTACAATCTACAGTGCCTGGTGTCCTTTTACAAGACAATCTGGACACACTAGGGATGCACACAGACAGAAAAGGCAACAGGGAGAAGGCTATGTGGTAAACCGTGAGGAGCGCTCTTGGGAAGAGATCAAACTCGCTGACTCATCTTGAACTAATTCACCTCCAACACTGAGAAAAAACTTTGGTGGCTTAGTGCTCCTGGTCTGTCATATTTTGTATGTTAGTCCTAGCAGGTAAGTACAATGGCATACAGACCAAAATCTGCCATACAGGAGTCATATTACTGATCTACCATAATACTAACACAGGTTACACATCTCTGTCTCAAGGAGTAAGAAGTGTCACAGACATTATATACCAAGTACCCTGCTCAGTAATTAGGGAATGGTAGAAATAAGCACTAACAGTTTGGTTAAGTCTGAAATTCATGAGATACAACTATGACAAAGTTGAAAATGTACTGAGTGGACTACAGACGGGTCCAAAAAATGAGTGCCTTTGGAATTCTGACCCCAGGCAATTGACACAAAATGTTAGGAGTCTGTGAAGACTGTAAGATTAAGGATGAATTTCAGCAAAATTGGTCAAATGATGATAGGTCTAAGAATTGTCCTAGAGGTGAGGTAAAGATGCATTATAAGACCAACAATACAGAGTGGTCAAATTTAATTCATCATGTCCTATCCCTAAGATAATAATTAGAGTCAAATGTCTCACCCTTGTCACATTTAGAAGCTACAAGTTAAATTTCTTATCACTTCACATTTAATTTCCATCCACATCATCCTCGAGCGAGATAATCTGGTAAACATGTAGCCATATTTAACTTCCAAAGACTTTTCTCTGTATAAGTAGTTTCCCCATACCCCCAAATGGCCATGTGTTCTGCCAAGCAGATCATTGTAAACATTTAAATACTCATGGGACCTTGTAAAAGTAATCCAACATTCATGCAATTTCCACTTGCTACACAACAGACCCTGAGGTTGTTTTATAGGAAAATACATAACAAGTAGCTCAGCTGCTAAGAAAAAAATTTTCTCTTGTTGACTAAAGATATAAGAGCACACAGCAGACGTTCCTGATACATTCTTTGTATCTATCTTTAAGGAACAGAAGAAAGTCCCAAATATACCACATAAGCTCCACCCATGAAACAGAGTCATGGCCTCTAGTAAACCAACACATTCTACAGTAAAAGGTAATATCACATCAGAAAACATTGCATCTTCCTTGAAACTAGTATTTATATCAACAGGGTTATAATAAATTATCTGGTGGGAAATTGGATTTATTTCCTAAGCTAGCTTCCTCTAACATGCATTTAGGCTCATTTTCATGGTCCCTAGATTTGTTTCCAAATATGTTTAAATTTAAAGTGTGATCCTGGAACTGTAATAAACACAAACTGGGGGTGCTCCTAGATCATATATGTACATAGCTACTATGGAACACCAAACAAACCACAATTTAAATAATGATGAGAATATAAGAATATAAATATCACTAGGCAGTGGTAGCACACACCTTTAACCCAGCACTTGGGAGGCAGAGGTAGGTGAACTTCTGTGAGTTCAAGGCCAGCCTGGTCTACAGAGCCAGTTTCAGGAGAGCCAGGGCTGCACAGAGAAACCCTGTCTCGAAACCCACCCCTCCTCAAAAGAGAATATAAATATCAACAGCCAACCTGTAAGGAATACTTCCAACTCGTGAATTAGGCTAAGGGCTTGACATATTTAATTTGAACAATAGGAAAATGGCAACGCCGTAACATTCAACATAATACACTTTTTTATTTGATCCTTACAACAACCCCAAGTAATGAATTCTCTTGTTATCCCTACTATATAAATGGGAAAACTACAATTTAGAAACTTGACTTGATAACCATCAAAGAACTAGAGAGTAGCAGCATAGACAGAAGCATACGTCATAGCACATTCCCACCACACCACAGCACACCAGAAGCTGAGGGCTCAAGGTCAAAGCCACATGCAGTCACTCCCATCTGATCTCATCTGAGAGACAAAGAAAGGGGTAAAAGGAGCTTGAAATTTGCCTGTTTCCTACCACACATTCTGTGCAGGATGACATAAGAAACCCTCATGGACATCAAATTACTGCACTAGTTAATAGCGGCCCTAACAAAATCTGAAGATACACACATAACTATATAATTTTTATTTGGGAAGTACTATAAGGAATGAAATTTAGGGCCTCACACATTTTAGGAAAGCTCTCAATCACTGTGCTATATATCTCCAGCCCTTTATTTATTTATTTTCAGAGTCCTTTTTTTTTTTTTTTTTTTTTTTTTTTTTTTTTTTTTTTTT
>CABHPQ010149836.1:20741-38241 GCA_902168405.1 Peromyscus aztecus
GATCAAAGGCGTACACCACCAAACCTGGCTTATTTTTAGAGTTTTAAGTTGCTGGAATTACAGATCTGTGCCATTTTATAAAAATATTTATTCATATTTATAATAGAGGGGAAAAGAACTAAAAGATCTAATATGTCCAGGAATAGGCCCTTAGTTATATTACGTCTATATGTCATTTTTAATGTGGGACAAATCTACTCATTAGTAAGAGTTCCAAAAGATGTTAGAGGAATGAAAAAAAATATGTAAGGATTACATAATTTTATAGAAAAAAGATAAACAAAAAATTTTCAACATCCTTCACCACTGGGGAAATGGGAATTAAAACTACACTGAGTTTTTCTCTCAACCCACTCAGAATGTCTCTAATAACCTGGCTACAATGTGGGTAAAAAGGAGCCCTTATACAATACTGGCAGGAATGTAAACCTGTGCAACCACTATGAAATACATCAATACAACAGTTTCTCAGTAAACTAAAAGTAGAACTACCATATGACGCAAGCACATCCTCTCCTTGGCATATACCCAAAGGGTATATTGCACACCCATGCTTACTGCAGCACTGTTCACAGTAGCCAAGACTGGAACCAGCCTAGATATTATCACATGGATGAGAAAATGTAAAATATACACTCAAAGGAGTTGCATTCATACACAAAGAAGAGTGAAATAAGTAATTTGCAGGAAAATGGATGCAATTGGTAATCATGTTATGTGAACTATGAGCAAGGCACAATCATCTATTAAAAATATTGTATAAAAACACTTTAGTAGATAAACTAACAAAAAATTAACAATAATCATATCATTTTAATGAAACTAATGTGCATATATATTCTTCAGCCTTAGACATTAAGTAATGGAATTGAAAATTATTTAACTAACTTTTTGTCTTATTTTCATAGTTTTTCTAAGGCATGTATCATTAAAAAATATAGGTGCCGGAGAGATGACTCAAGGGTTAAATTAAAAGCACTGGCTGCTCTAGTAGAAAGACCCAGGTTTGGTTCCCTGCACCCATCTGACAGCTCACAACCACCTGTAAATTGAGTTTCCAGGGGCTCTGACTCTCTTCCGGCTTCCACTGACACCAAGAATGTACACAGTGTACATACACACACACACACACACACACACACACACACACACACACACACACACATATATATATTCAGGCCAACACTCATATATTAAATAAACCATTTTAAAAGAGTTTAAAAGTAAAGCAAATAACAAAAACTGTAACAAGCAAATATCCTGAACACAAATATTAAGAACCAGTACCCACCAAGCCCTACTATGTAAATAATTGTTTCTGGACCTGAAATGGATATTATCAATTACTACGGTCTAAATTCATGTGAAAAGTAATTTCATATAAAAATGAGAAATCCAAGTCATTCTGCTGAGTGGCTTAAGTTGAGAACCACTGTTCTCAAATACAGATATAGTATCTTTAAAGAACAAAAACCTACATAAATGCTTTAATAATTGGTGTATCACCTAGTGAAGAAACAAAATCCTCAGAGTGAGAAAAAGAAAAAACATCCTGATAGCTGAGAGTTAGCCTAGCATGATCAGCTTAATCTCAATTTTCATGTTAAAAACAGCACCACATAAAGCCATTGTGTGACCACGATGGGCCAAATATAAACAAGACAACTCTGTAATTACATCTAAGCACAGAACAAAACATGAACACTGTCCTAAGCACAAAAATGACCACACATAATCCTATTCTCACTAGCACCAACGTCCTGCTTAGGGGTGTTAGTGCTGCTTGATTCTTCTGTATACACACACACACACACACACACACACACACTTAAAAATATTTGAGGTGGGGGAGACATGGCTGCATGCATGTGGAGTTCAGAGGACAATTTGCAGAAACAGATCCTCTCCTATCACATGGGGTCCAGGGATCAAACTCAGGTCTCCAGGTTTGCTAGAAGACACCTTTACCTGCTGCGCTATCTCAACCAGCTCACTTCCTAGGTTCTTAGAATACCTAATCACAAAATAGTCTGCTACCTAGCAACATCCAATTCACTACTAAGTCCCACTTTCTCACACTTTCCCTAACATTACATAACATAATACCAAATCCTTAATGATTGCCATGCCACACATTCTTGTTATAAAAATCATCTCTATTTACAACCAATCCACCTTGTTTAACTATAAGTACGTTCTTAGTGCTTCTCCCTGGAGGACAATGACAAGAGTTGGAACTACAGACTAACAGGCATGTTCAACCTGCAGCCCACTAGCTACATGATTTCCAGGACAGCTACAAATCTGACCTAACACATTTGATGATAACATCATGTCACTATGTCAAAAGGATGGACACCTCTGGAAAGTACAGAATGGAATTAGGAGTAAAATAAAATTATATAAGAATACCTCCACTATACAGAAGGGATAATTCTGATAGATAGGGCTGGGCATGGCATGCTCTAATTCCAGCACTGAGGAGTTCCAGCCTGGTTTACATTATCAAGCTCTAGGCAAGCCAGGGCTATACAGTGTGATCCTATACAGTGTCTTTTTTTTAAGAGTTTGATATATAAACTTATCCAATCCTGACTTCCCACAAATTAAAATTCTGTGTTTAGTGGACTACTGATGACTACTAATATTGGCTAAACAAATTTTAAGTTAAGTTCATTTGCTAACTATTCCATCAATCTGAACAAAATTAGAATGCAGTATAAGAATTAAATGGAAAATGGAAAGTAAATCCTGCACAAAAACACACTGCCTAGAACTATAAAACCTTCTGGCTTAGGCATGGTGTTTCCAGGTAGGTTATTACTTTTTAAAACAGGCACACTTGAATGCCGAAACTGGCACCTTGCCCTAAATGTCCTTACCTCCAGGGTCCTTGTCTGGATTGTATTCTAAAGCATTGCTACAGATGAGGTCAATATCTTGCAGGAAATCTTTAGCCGTTAGATAATTATGTTTATCAATTTTAGTTATTACTGTTGATAAATCCATTGGTTCTTTGATTACTTCAAGATAATCTGAAACCTAAAACAAATAGGACACTTTAATGAAAATTACATCTAGCTGTTTATATGCTTTAGTTCATAAAAGCACAAATTGAAAACAGAAAACTTAAATTTAAGTAGTTAACTATAGAAGAGTAAAATGACAGGGCTATTTATGGCTATTTATTCTACTGAAGTTACTATCTGACATACTTTCCATGAAAAGCTTCATGGTGCTCATCTTGAAATCTAAAACCAACAGTCAGTTTTGGGTTTTAAATCCTTTGGGTTTATCTGAGAAGAGAATGTGTGGGTAAAGTACCCAATAAGCATCAGTAAGTGTTGTCACCTCAAGAAAAAGAAAAACAAAGGAAAATAAAAGCAGAGATTTTCATACTACTAGAGAATTTCTGGTAGGCATTTTTAATTTTTTTCAACAAAATTTTCTTTTTTAACTCTATTATAAGGTAAACCATTTCATGGAAAGTATTTTCTACTCCTTTGGAGTCATTACACACATTTTGAGTCAATTAAATAAGTATTGTTTTTCTAACTTGCAAAGATTTTGCTGGACTTGTCTCTACATTCAGTCAGAATTTATATAGTAAGTTTTACATTTTAATGTCACATAACCAGTAAGGAAGGATTAGCAAGCTCTGTCTGTTGTTTTCTCAAGTGGTAATCTCAAGTAGTGAACTGTGGTCTGAAAGCAGCTTGAGCAATGTCTAAAACTAGCTCAGGACCAACTTCTGGACAGTTTCTACTCTCTCAAAGTGAGGTTTGTTTTCATACATCTTCCGATGATCTTAAGTTTATACGTTTATAAACAAAAAGGCACTTTGAGTTTTATACTATTAAGAGTATGAAATTTTAGCACATGCTTAATTTTAAATTCAGTATGCTTTTTAATGTTTTGCTTCCTTCAGGTGACTTTCAATTTGATAGATTTTAGCCACTTCTAATTCACTATTTGAATATACAATTTTATGTCTTAAACCACTCAGGTATTCTCTTGCTTTCCCTTTTCTAGTCTTCCCCTGATACTCCTGCTTCAGCTTTGAGAGCAAGACCAGAATGAAAATAGATGGAAAAGAGGATCATAACATTAACTGAAATTTTTACCTACACCTAGTTAGCATTTCTGTTCCTTTCCATTTCCTTACCATGATTTACAACACTTATGTTATGTTCTCTTAAAAATAGATGACAATTGAAATCGGCCAAAATTCTGTGATTAGGAGTAAAAAAAGCTTCTTGAGCAAGAAGAAAACCAATTCATCTAAGCATGGGAGGCTGGCTCTTCTTTTAACAGCCTTCAGTGCTGGGGTATAGTTTGCTTGGTGGAGCCTTGCGAGCATGTAAGACCCTGGGCTTAGTTCTTAGGACCATAAAAAGCAATCTTTAAAATTAGCTGATAGTTTCAAATGAAAACACTGTAAGGAAAAAATATTATCTAAAAATTTGTGGGGTTTTTTTTTTTTTAAGCTAAAAGCATTTCTTACATGTCTTACATGTCCTGTTATTCCAGTGGGAAAAGGCAGAAGGTAGCTATGATGGAAAAGATGAAAGACATGGTGGTGCATGCCTATAATCTCAAAATTTTGGAGCTGGAGGATTGCAAATTCAAAGTCATCCAGGTCTCATAATGAGACTCTGTCTCGAATTAAAAGAAAGACTATGGGCTTTAAATTTGAAAAAACTTGCAAAACTTGACTATGTCACTAGTAAACTTCCTCAACTGTGACACTAAAAAAGTAATAAAATGACCTTGCACGTTTTTTTGAAAAAGTCAAATGGACAGTGCTACACACTGTAGATAAACATTCAAATAAGAATTCTGACAGTCCCTCTATTCCAAAAAAAGGGAAGATGTGTATTTTCAGACTTGTTGAATGGAAAAATGTAACGCTAACTCATTCTTCCCAGTCACAGATGACGTAATGGTTCCAAAGGAATCTGCTCAGGTCCAAAAACACAGATTTCACAATTAGGACACAACATTAAACTTTGAATCATTTTATAATTCAAATATTTTTAGAGACAAAAAAAAAAAAAAAGGAACTAAAAACACCAAAACTGCTCAAACATGGAGTCTGAACTATAAGGAGAAGGCCAGTAAAGATTATATTGTAGTCATCCACGCTATATTATCCCAGGATAAAGTTTTTTTCTTTTTCATTGATGGCATTCTAGTATATTCCAAATGGAAAATTCCTTTTCTCACCATCACAAACCAAGTTCCCACAATTACACAGAACAATACACATACAAAATGAGGAATTTTCCACTGGGAGCAGAGAATATCTTTGGAGAGGACAGATTTTAAGTACATGGGATGTGCTTAACTTCCAGCAGTGACTTAGCAAGAAGCCCTTCTAAAGCAGAAAGACTAGGTGAGGGAAAGGCTTTATTGCCTCTTCTCACAGATACAAACAGTTAAGGAAATGCCAGGACTGGCATCAATGCATTGATATCAATGTACTTTTAAGCAGGATTTATCCTGGAATAAAATAGTCTATTATGGACATTTCACCAAAGTAAATTTTAACCCTCCTCTTAAGTTGAAGAGTAGGTGATCGCAGATAGCAGTGAGAATTAAGAGGACATATACAAATTGGTCACTAATTCTACTCAAAAGTCGCCAGATGTTTGCTGGTGACACTGATAGTTATCACATGGATTAAAATTTTATAGGCTAGGGGTAATATTCATCCATGCCTTTGCTTTTTTTCCTTCCAAAAAAGATGTCAATATTTTTTTTCTTTTAGCCAGTTCAACTTCACTGTTTGCACACTACTGAAACAAGACCTCTTCAATATCCACCGGTTTGCTGAAGATGTTAAAGCGTTTATCTGTGGCCAGCCTCTTGGTGACGTCCCTGAGAAACAACCGCAACTCTCTTAATGTATTTTCCTCCTGGTCTTCCATCCGGTTTTTTTCTGATTCTGATAACTGACGAGGAGGAGCTGGTAGTGCAAGCGGGAGCACTTCCATAGCACACAGAGCTAAAAAGAGAAGAAAAAGTGTTAAGATTTTAGCACGGCAAGCCAGGACTCAACTGGACTTCTTGCATTCTCTCAAGACAATCAAAAAGGAAAATACAAGTATGTGAGAACCATAAACACCCAAGTAGTAAAACTTCAAACGGAAATTAAAAGGGAGTTAGAAGATAACTCACAATGAGCCCCCTAGTCCTCTAAGCTTCTACCCCCATGTGTTTTGGGCACCCTAAGTAGGGCCCGGGAATAATACCTACAAGGATGGAAGAAAAAGAAAAGTAGAAACTATGTGTGCACCCATAGGTGTGCATGTATCTGTATTTCGGGGTGTAGACCTGTGCATATGTGTCTAGGCTAGAGAAAGGCACAGTGTCTATCACTCTCAGTCTCATTCCTTCAAGGCAGGGTCTTTCACTCAAGCTCAAGCCTACAGTCTTTCAAATCCACATAATATATTCTAAAAACACATTTTAAAAACTTATCCAGTAAAGCACTCTGATTGTTCAACTTCACTGTCAACGGGACTGATCCCCCTCTGGTTCTGTGTGAGAAGTGTCTAGTGAGGTGTATCCACTTGGAATGTAGGTAGCACCACTGCATGGACTGGGCCCAGGAGGAGGAAACAAACTGAGCTCCAGCACTCACCACTGGCCTTCCTGGCTGCAGACCAGTGAGCAGTGTCTTGCTCTCCCACCACTGTGGTGCTTTTCTCTCTTCAGGATCGACTGCGTCTACTCAAACTGTGAGCCACAATAAACCTTTCCCAGGTGAAGTTATTTTTGTGGGCATTTTGTAACAGAGAAAAGTAACTAAAACACCACTTCTCTGACTATCAAACTTGTCCTGGTCCACAAAGTAATCAAAAACTGTTACACAAAACCTGCCATTTCAAGTACCAGGTACTTCAAGTAACTGAAACAGTTGAACTTTTTCCCCTTGGTTTTTTGAGCTGTTGAATGCAGAATCTACCAGAAGATCTGAAGTTGTGCTGGATGAAACTTTAACAAAGATGTAATTCTCAATTGGATCAGGAGACACAATGGATATTTTCAACATGTCCATCTAGGTCAGGGAGATGGCTCAGTGAGTAAAGGTATTTGCCACCAAGACTGACGGTCGGCGTATTTCTTAACTCCATTCTGTCTTTTTTCTTATATTGCTTTGGGGACTTACCAGGATGCTTCCTTCGTGGTGGTGCCATCGATGCCTGATGGAGAATAAGTTCTTGGAAAAATTTTCTTCGATCTTCTTCAATAGGCCTTTGAATATATAATACCTCTTCATACTGTATTCTAAAGATACATTTAACCTATACATACACACATACACAAAGAAAAAGAATACAAAATTAAAAGCATACATATTAAATCAAATTACAATTCCTTCAATTCCTTAAAACACAGAACTCATTCTGCTGGCAAAAGGTTTAACTTCATAAACTAAAACACAATGGAAAAATGTCCAGTTGTCCAAGTCATTAAAAAGTGATAGTATATATGTAAATATATCAGATAAAAGCAGATCCAATAGTTGATTATAATAGATTGTTGGAAATAATCTCAAAGTTATTATATAGTACCAAAAAATAATTATTTAGAACCAGAAGCTGGAAGCATGTTAACAATAACTTTTTAAAATCTTCATATATCTTCTAGCCTGGTCTACAGAGTGAGTTCCAGGACAGCCAGGGATCTTGTCTTGAAAAACAAAAACAAACAAAGCCTTCATATTTCATTGTATTTCTTATCCTCTGTTTTTTCCATACTAAGTCTATTTCATTGTATCCTCTGGAATCCTGGTTATGCTGTCAATAAACTAGACTTTCAGACATTTCACAGACTAAAATTCAAAGTCAACCTAAGTCAGTAGCTCTCATCTCAGCATTACTGTCTGCTGATTTCCACCTCTCGTCTCTCACCTCTACTCTATCAAGGTTTTCAATACACAGCTCTCCTTTCCAAGATACACTACTTAGATCCTTCCGCATCATCCATGTTCGTTACGACAACACTTAACACTGTCTTTGATTTTTGTTTGTTTGTTTGTTTGTTTGGTTGTTTGGTTGGTTGGTTCGTTGGTTGTAGGTCTAACTTCTACCTTTTAGACTCCAAGCTCCCTGATAAAAAGCTTTTCTTACTTTTTCAAGTATTTCTCCCATGTCCATGGTTTGCCTTCTAGTCTACCAAAAGTGCCCACTGATGTACAAAAGTTTTTAATTTTTGCAAGACCAAACTCATTTATAATCAGTATTCTTTTGTTTTTGCCTTCTTGGTGTCATATCCAAGAACTCACTGTCAAACATGGTATCATGAAGTTTTCCACCTATGCTTGCTTCTAAGAACCTTAAAGGTTGTCGCTCCCATTTACTCCCCTCCCCCCATCCACTCCTCCTGTCTCCATTCAATAAATGAAATGTTATTTAAATAAATAAATAAGAAATTAGACCCTGTGGGAAGAAAACCAACTGAAAATGGATTAAAAACCTAATTGTAAGACAAGAAATCTATAAATTCCTAGAAAACGGAGAAACTCCTTGGTTTTGGCCTTATATCAAAACATCATGTTGTGCACCTTAAATAAACACAATCAAAATGAATTAGGAGAAGTTAGGAAAATGGCTCAGTTGGGAAAGCACTTGCTACTCTTGGTGGTTTGAACAAGAATGGCCCCCAAAGGCCTCCATAGGCTCATATATTGGGATGTCCAGTCCCCGCAGGTGAAACTGTTTGGGAAGGATTAGAAATTGTGTCCCTGGGTTATGCTTTGAGGTTTCAAAGTTCTCTTTGCCTTGTACTTGTGGGTCCAGAAGTGAGCACTCAGCTACTGCTCCAGTGCCTGCCTGCCTGCCTGCCTGCTGCAGCTATGACCCTCAAATACACTCTTCTAATAATTAAAAAAAAAAAAAAAAAAAAAAGTTGTAGCACTTACATAGATCTTTTAACTTGTTTTGAGTTGATTTTATATTTGGTGTTAGATAAGCATTCAGCTTCATTTTTTAGGATGTAGAATAGACTTTCCCTGATTTAATAGTCTTAAAACCCTTGTCAAAAATCATTTGATGGAATTTTCTTACTTTTTATTTATTTGTGTATAAGTGTGTACATGTGCATGTGTGTGGGTGTAGCTGCACACGTGCCACAGCATGCCTGTGGAAGTCAGGAGACAACTTCCAAGGGTCAGTTCTCTCCTTCCACCATTTGGATGGCCTGATCACAGGTGGTCAGTCTTGGCAGCAAGTGCTCTTACTCACTGAGCCAAATTGCCTGCCCTGGATTTCCATATTATTAAGTTTTAAGAGTTTGTCCTTAGATTAGATAATTGTACATTAGATAAATGACCTATATGAAATCTTTTCAGCCAGTTTGTGGCTTGCTTTTTTCATTTTTAGTGGAACCTTTTCAGTAATAAAGTTAATATTTTCTTTTATATTCTACTACTGTAGCTTTTCCAAAAGGATATTACTATTATTATTATTATTAATGTGAATATATGTGTGAGTGTAGGTTTGTGACAGAAGGTGTTGTAGCCACTGCAGCTGAAGTTATAACTGGCTGTGAGTCTACTGATGTGGGTGCTGGGAACTGAAGCCTGGTCCTTGGCAAGATTATGGGCATTCTTAGCTGATGAGCTATCTCTTCAGCCCTATACTATAGCATTTTCATAACATTTTAACTTTTTCAATGTCTCTCTCCCCTCCAAACTTCAATTCCTGTATGGTAGTGATAATCTCTCTTTTAAATATTCTATCATTCACTCAGCTGAGATTTATTGTGCTTGAAATACATGTGTGCTCAGATGTCTGTGCATGTTTATATATATGTAGCCAGAAACCACGTTAGGTAGTTACAGTTACTCATTGTTAGTAGACAAGACCTGCCTTAAATTTCAGATATATTTTTAAAAGAAAAATGCACAATAATATTTCACTCAAATAAAGTTTAATCCTACTAATGAAAAGCTACATACAGGTCAAATCCCATCAACCAATCTCACAAAGAAAAAAGAGGATCATTAAAAAGGGACTAGTGATACAAGAGCTCGGCTTTCTTAGGAAGTCACATACAAGCCAGGCTCTGTTTTAGGTATGAACTGTCTCAATCTTCACAGCAGTGAGGAAAATTATACCAAACAAGAATGCTGGCTAATAATAAGTTGTAGATCTGGTATAAAAACTGTGATGTTATTCTAATTAAAAGTTATTTAACAAGTCAACTATTTTTTTAACAATAAGGCAAAATAAATCTTTGAGCACTTCTTACCTCTTCAGGCAGTTCACTGTACATGGTTTCAGAGGTAGACAATAAAAATATAGGTGAAAAGGATGGTATATCCTGTAGCAGGGTCAGAAAAGTTGCTCTCACAGTCTCGCTGACAGCTTCCCACCAGTCACCAATATGAGGCATATAAACAATACTAGGTACTGTTCTTCGAGCTTCTCGAAATATCTAAGGAAAGAACCAGAGCTTTAAATCTCAAATTGAGTACTCTAAAGCCTACATAGCAACCCCTGAATACATTAACTATATCAATTATCCTCAAACTAAATTTCTTCAAGATAGGATGTGCAAGTCTATATATGTAACTCCTATATATTCTTGCATCATCACAAAAAAAGGTATTTTGCAATTTAACTACTCATATTCAGTACATATTAATAGAATAAAGCCAGAAAATTGTTTTAGTTACTATGTACAAATAATAAGGAATACCACTATAAAATAAATAAGCGTATAAAAAATAAAAAATAAATAAATAAGCGTAACATCTCCATTGCCCATATTAATTTAAGAGTTAGTGAATTTCAATAAGGAAGAAAAGGACAACATAGTTGAAGTACTTGGGCACAGTGCCTAAAATCATTCAACATATGAATACATATTTTGACCATGTTGCACTACCCTGGAGCTTAAACTTAATGAATTTTCTGCTTACACACTTATTCACGTCTTTCTATTACTTTAGCCTCACTTCTTCACAGTCACAAAATATCCTTACTCCTCAAAAAAAACAAAAAAAAACAATAATAAACTGTGCGGTGGTGGTACACCCCTTTAATCCCAGTACTACAGAGGCAGGCAGATTTCTGTGAGTTCAAGGCCAGCCTGGTCTACAAAACAAGTTCCAGGACAGCCAGGGCTGTGACACAGAGAAACTCTACCTTGAAAAGCCACAAAAATAAATAGATAAATAAACAAGCAAACAAACAAGCAAGGGCAGCCAAGTCTGTTACACAGAGAAACCTTGCCTTGAAAAGCCACAAAACCAAATAATAAATAAATAAGCAAGCAAGGAGCTCTGAGACATTTCCATTGTCACAAAATCAAAATGGCATTTTCTTCAGTTGTTAAAAACCATACTTCCCATCACACTCTACAAACATATAACAGTAAGAACCAGACTGCTAAGCCAGAACTACTCTCCTCTTTGTGTAAGTTAACAGCTGTTGAGCCCACCACTGAATTCTTGCATGTTAATATACAATCTTGTCATTGTTTTTAACAAGTTTAGATATAAACATGAACATCTGACAACTTGAAAGTTTTATTTTCTAGTTATTCCCCTTATTTTAAATACATTGCAAGGAGCCTCTGCCATGTAAACAATAAATAAGGACCTAACAGAAATGATTAGGAGCAGATGTAGTAATGCATGCCTATAATTCCAACTTTGTAGGTGGCTGAGAAAAAGGACCACATGTTCCAAGACAGATGGGACTACAAATCAAGTTTGAAGCCAGCCTGGGCCATATAGCAAGATCAATATCTCTCTCTCTCTCTCTCTCTCTCTCTCTCTCTCTCTCTCTCTCTCTCTCTCCTCTCTCCTCTCTCCTCTCTCCTCTCACACACATAAATAAATGAATAAATAAATAAATACATAGACAAAAATTATGAGAAATACGGAATAAAAAGAAATATTTTTATTTCATGAGCATGCTTAACAATTGTATATTTTATACATACATTAAACCTTTTGAATAATGTAAAATGTGCTGCCAACTCAGTAAGTAACCAGATGAAAGAGGCTCAAATAGACTCTCCCCCAAGTCTGAAGAAACATGTGTTCCTTATTACGAGTTTCAAAAGAAAGAAATGCTTGTTCTTCCTTTGCTTTATATTTGCATATCCACCAATCCAGAGCAGCTGTAGAACACGGTTCTCCTTCAGGACTCACAAATTCTACCTTTTACATAAAATACTCTTATCCTAAATCTTGAAAATCCATGTTTTTTCCCTCCTCAAAGTTCTTACAGAAAATTCATAAAAGAACAGCATGAACAATTGTCAAAAGAAAGGAAACACACAGGAGTGCAAAGGCAGCTGAGACATTCATTTAAAAATAAAAAAATTGCAGGCAGTGGTGGCACACACCTTTAATCCCAGCACTTGGGAGGCAGAGGTGGGTGGATCTCTGTGAGTTGGAGGCCAACCTGGGCTACAGAGTGAGATCCAGGACAGCCAGGGCTGTTACACAGAGAAACCCTGTCTTGGGGGGGGGGGGGGGGGGGAATTGCTGCATGTTGCCAAGATCAGGCATGGTTGAAGAAGACCGTAACTAGTTCTGACTGCCACTTTCCAATTCCCCATTCTATGCTGGTAAAATGAGGGGGAGAGAAAGGTGACCAAAGGAAAAAGACTAGCAAACAAGAGCTCACTCACGAACTTCATAAATCGACTACTAAATTTAGTCATGCACGTCACCACATGCCCAGTGTGTAAGAGAAAACAAAGCATGCCTGTACAAAGATAATTTGTGCCTGTCATTCTAGTGCTTCTGTTTGATTGTCTAGGAATACACGTTGAGACTATTCAGCTGTTACCAAGCATCAGAGTGAATGGGCACTGCACCAGAAGGTTAGGGATAATAGGAACTTCATAAAGCCAGAAGTTGAACAATGTAGTGTAACAAGGGCTCTGGCTGCCTGGCAACTGTAAACTACACACAAGCATCACCAATTCTCAGAGATAGGTTTTATTTCCATTTCTTTTTTCTTTTTATCAAATCCTCTTCAAACTTTACAATTTGAACATAACATTGTGTTATTTCCAGTGCCACTAGGAAAATATCCTTTTCCTTATAGAATTTAAAAAATTTTATTAGAAAGCCCAAGCAGATAAGTCTAACACAAATATAGAAAAATCCAAAAGGCTTCACCTTTCTAATCCATGAGTATAAAGATATGACTGCAGAATTAATCTAGCCACAGAAGACTATGAGATAAACAACATCTAGAGATTATTTCCATGTTTCTTCTAAGCCTTTAGTTGGAAACTATGTTTACTTTCTAGAAAAATTAAAAAACACTATTAAAGTATTTTTCCTTTTAATTCCTCAGTTACTATCTCACAATATTACAGTATGCTTTCATTTGTTTAAATATAAACCAACTTGTTCTAATTTCCCAATTTTTTAAAAGATTTATTTATTTATTTCATGTATATGAGTGCTCAATTGACTTTATTCCAGAAGAGGGCATCAGATCCCACTATAGATGGTTGAGCCACCATGTGGGTGCTGGGAATTGAACTCAGGACCTCTGGAAGAGCAGCCAGTTCTCTTAACTGCTGAGCCATCTCTCCAGCCCGAATTTCCCAGTGTTTTAAACTATAAAGAGAGCTGAAAATATAGCTTAGTGGTGGAGTGCTTGTGCAGTATGTGGAAGAGCCTAAGTTCAATTCAGAGCACTTAAAACATAAATAAATAACAAATCTGAAACTAGCATTTTAAAATCCTTAGAGTATAAACACCAGAGAAAAGAAATGCAGTCTTATTGTGAATTGAGAACTGTTGGTTTGGGAGTAATGAAAAAGCAGTCCTCCAATAGTTTACCCATGATCCTGAGACCGACCGTGTTTTGGTATTGGGGATGCAGCAGGGTCCTGGGGATGGAACCCAGGGCTTTGTACACAATTGGCAAGTATCACTGAGCTACATTCCCTGATGGCAACTTTTAGAGTTGTGGACAAAAAATAGTCTTTGTGGAATCGAATACCTGTTAATTCAGAGTAGAAAAATAGAGCCTAGTTTTAACGAAGCGGCAACTAGCTGGGAACAACTGATGCCATTTGAGAACTAGAAAAATACTCACCTATAAGGTGTCTTGGATTGGTGGATGTGCAAGGTGTAGTAGAAAACAGAAAAACTGTTATAGAGAAAAAAAGACAGTAGGCCAAATTACTGAACCAACCGTTTCAAAATACCTCTGACATGACCAGCACTCTTGCACAAGTAAAATGAAGAGACACCAATGTCTGCTCACACTTCACTTCCACTTCCTTTGGCCTCCTTCTTGACCCAGATGTTACAGCCTCTTAACTAGGTTTGCTTTTCCTTACGGTTTTTTTTTTTTAAATCACTAATAATGTATGTTAAATACCAAAGGCAAAAGTGGAGCTAAAGTACCCATTCAAGGGAGCACTGCTGATATTAACTGTACTTAGATTTATTTATAAGAGTTCTAATTATCCGAAAAGCTAAACTGAGAAGACAGTGCTGGGAATACTGCTCAGTGGCCCAGCATCTGACCCCACAGACCACAAGCACACAGGCTCCATGTGTGAAAGCTTTGTCGTTTATTCGTCATTTTGTCAGCTCTGGGGAATCAGACCCAGAGTCTTGCACAAGTTGCTCAGTGTTCTACCAATGAGCTATAGTCCCAGCCCTGTGCATTCTTTTAGTGAAGAATTTATAGCCTCATTACAAAATGGTTATTTTGTTTAAAAATTGAAATCCAGATGAAAAAAAAATCAAACACAAATGTGAATAAAGCAGAAAGCTCAAAGCCAGTTATGGTATGTCTTGACTAAAGGAGCTATCACAGGAAAGAAGTGAACAGCTTTATGTCACCAAGAAACTTCCAGAATGTCACAGTTACTTAATTTTATAAATATACTAAATTTTATAGTAAATTTTATAGAAACACAGCTAAAGTAAAAATTTGGGGAGCCAAAACTCAATTTTTACAAAGATGCTAAAGCACTAATGAGTGGAATTCCTTGTATCTTGCTATCACAAGATATTATTACTGATGATTTATTCTATTAATATCATTTTACTATATGCATAGTCTATTCACCTAAGATCTATTGAGCATCTTCTGTGAAAACAAGATACTGTCTGACCTCTGAAGATTAAGGATTTAAGAGGAAAAGGCACCAAATTTTTCTACATAAGTACAAAACCAGCCAGGAACGAAACACACCTATGCTGGTTTCTGAACTATGGCAATACTATAAAACAACCTCTATGAAAGTTAAATTGTCTGATATTTTCATTCCTTAAAGACTTCAAGACTACAGCAACGGTTATACATTCTCAAGATAATTTAATTTTCTTACAAACTCAAGGAGAGTGTATACCACAGAAAAACCCAGACACTCATGTGAACGAACACAAAACACCAGAGAGTGTGTGCTTTGGCAGTACATACATTAAACTGGAACAATAGAGAAGACTAGCATGGCCCCAGAACAAAGATGGCACGCAAATCTGTGAAGTGTTCCATATTTTCTGAGAGAGAGAAGACAGGAATATAGAGAAAGAGAACATAAAGTTGGGTGGGTAGGGGCTGGAGAGATGGCTCAGAGGTTAAGAGCACTGGCTGCTCTTCCAGAGGTCCTGAGTTCTATTCCCAGCAACCACATGGTGGCTCACAACCACCTGTAATGAGATCTGGTGCCCTCTTCTGGCCTGTAGTCATATATGCTGTATACATAATAAATAAATAAAATCTTTAAAAAAAAAAAAAAGTTGGGTGGGTAGGAAAGTAGGGAGGCTCTGTGAAGAGCTGGAGGGAGGAGAATGAACATGATCATTGTATGAAAAAATTTTAAGTAACTAAAAGAGGGCAATGTAGTGAAGTAGACAGTAATCCTGTAAAACTACCACCAAGTCCAAAAGGGCTTTCTCTGAGAACTTCCAGATACATTTTGTTTCTGGGAATGGAAAAATACTAAAACTTTCACTAAAATAAAAGATTTAATTCACCATTTCAAATTATTCCTAACACTATACAATACCTAAATTCCAAGTTTTTGATAAACCCCATATAGGGGCTGGAGAGTTGGCTCAGTTGTTATGAATGCATGCTGATCTTCCTGAGGACCTAAGTTCAATTCCCAGCACCCACATCAGGCAGCTTACAAGAGCCTGAAACCCCCACTCCAGGAGAATCTGATACCTCTGACCTCTAATGCACTTGCATGCACGTGTACATATACCCCCTCACATACAGATAATTAAAATAATAATCTTTTAAAAAGATAAACCACATATAGATTAATTCTAAATATAATATTTGTCAATAATGAGAACAATACAGGAGAAAGCATTCACCTTTGAGAATAAAAGATAAGTGGAATCATAGTTATTGTTGATTTTTGTTCAGTTTTTTGTCTCTTGTGAGTTTTAGGGGAGACTAAGAGAGAAAGGTAATTCAGGCTGGTCTTTGGACTCATTATGTAGCCAAGTGCTGAGAGTGCAGGCATGTTTTTAAACAAGTCTCTTACTATAGATTACTAACACCTCAGGGCATATTGTAGGGCTCAATAACTGTGAATTTAAGTAGCAACCATGAATGTTCCAAGGATTCTCATTCACCTTGGAGTACTATGACATGCTCACTAATGTAAGAGCAGTACATGTACACACATACAACCCTATTATGCCTACTAGTGACCAGAGACTCCTCAAGTTCTGTATCTGAAAATGTGATCTATGTAAGGCCTAAAACAATAACACAGTGGGGTGCATGTTTAAAAAACAAGTTTCTGAAACCTATTCCAAATTCGGTGAAATCGAACCCCTGGGTCTTCAGTCAAAGAAACAGAAATTTCAGTAAATGCCACCAAGCAATTCTACAACACACTAAATCTTACTCTGTGAGAGAAATTCCTCAGTAGGCATTAACTCCTCTAACATATTTCACTCCTATTATCAATTGAGAGTCCAGGTATGCTGTGGGATGTCTTTCTCTATGCTATGAATAAGTTTTATTACCATTGGTTAATAAAGAAGCTGCTTTGGCCTATAGCAAGGCAGGATATAGAACAGAGATACAGGGAGAAGAGGGCTAAGTTGGGGAGAAGCCAGCAAGCCACCCAAGAAGCAAGATGTGAAAGTAACGGCAAACCTCTGGCTGCTGTGGGATGTCTTCCTGTATGCTGTGAATATGTGTTGCTCTGATTGGTTGATAAATAAAGCTGTTTGGCCTATGGCAAGGTAGCTTAGAGGCAGGTGGGAAATCCAGAAGAGAGACACGCTGTGGGATGTTCTGTATGGCAAATGTGTTGTTAATAGAACACTGATTGGCCAATGGCTAGGCAGGAAGTATAGGCGGGACTAACAGAGAGAATAAAAAGAACAGGAAGGCGGAGGGAGTCTCAGCCAGCCACCACCAGGACAAGCAGCATGTGAAGATGCCGGTAAGACACGAGCCATGTGGCAAGGTATAGATTTATGGAAATGGATTAATTTAAGCTATAAGAACAGTTAGCAAGAAGC
>CABHPQ010149836.1:41722-52840 GCA_902168405.1 Peromyscus aztecus
GGCGGATCTCTGTGAGTTCGAGGCCAGTCTGGGCTACCAAGTGAGCTCCAGGAAAGGCGCAAAACTACACAGAGATCCGCCTGGCTCTGCCTCCCGAGTGCTGGGATTAAAGGCGTGCGCCACCAATGCCCGGCTGCAAATTTTTATGTTAGACTTTTATTCTTTCTCTTTCCCGATTTAAATACTATTTATATTTAATAAACTTGTTCTTGATATCTGTATAACAAATATATTTTTCACCAGGCTATGTCTATTAATTTTATTTAAAGAATATATTTGCTATGTGAAGTTTAACTTTTTCTGTAGTCAAGTTCCTTTATTTGGGTTCTAGTTTTTTGTACATTATTTAGAAACTAATTTCTTAGGCAAATGATGATAAGTATGTGGATCTTGTAAGTTCTCCTAGTGCTTTTGCAGTTCCAAGGCTGATCTCGAATTTATTTGCATTTACATATACAAACAAGTAGGAAATGGAATTATTTTGTCTTTCTATTGTTCCTGTTAAGGACAGCCAGTTTTCCATGACCATTTACTAAATAACCCTTTTCTTCCATATTACTGGTATGAACTGTATTTGTAGTGGCCATCATCATCATTATATACTATTTCTACAGAGGTCAGGTTATGGATGTTTTTGGTCCTATTACTTAGTCTATTCCTGAGAAGTACAAATTTCTTATTATTGTCATCCTAGTATACCTATAAAAATCTAGCAAAGCTCCTTTATTGCACTCTTTTCTCTAGAATTCACCTTGTGACTCTCAGGTCTATTATCTAGAAGAAACAGAAATCTTAAGTTGCTCCCTCTAGATTATAGTGCGATTATAAATGGGATTACACTTAAAATTTAGGTATAATTCATTTGAAAAGAATTCACAGCATTCTCATTTTGGTATTAGCACTAATGAAAATATTGACCATAATTATGGTTAATGTGTTGGTTTGAGAACACTGTATACCAAGCCTGTGTAATGTATTTATTTTAATACAATCTTATGCTAAGTATCATTATCTTCATTTCATATGTAAGGAAATTAAGGTTCAATTGGGTTAAGCAGCATTGTTCACAACAATGAAGCTGTGTAGCTGAGGTTCTAGTCCATTTAATCTGACTTGGGTCTACACCTGAAGGGAAGTGTGATAAAATAATTTAAAACAAGGTGGTTATTTGTTTGTTTTATTCAAGTGTCCCTTTCAACTGAATTTTATTTTTCTCAGGCCTTGCATATTACCTCATTCAGTTAAGTCCTAGGTAAACTTAGTTGCTATTTTAAATGATCCTCTCTATCCAGTCTATTTCTAACTTACTGTGATTAATATAAAAGAAAGCTACCAACTTTAGACCATTAAGTTTGCAAGAACCTACCTTATAGAATCCTCTCATTGTCCTGAACAATTTTGGGTTGCTACTGTAGATTTTCCAAAAGCAGTGATATAATAATATTTATAATCCTGTCCAATATTTAAATACCTCAATGCCTGAATCGATCTTGTGTGCCTTAATTAATTAACAGTCTATCTTTTTTTCCTAACAGGCTCCATTAGTGATGTTTTCTTTATGACAACTGCCTAAGTGAGGTTGGTCTTAGCACTCCGTATTTATTGGAGAGGCTTATGGCTGCTGTTTTTGACAGCATCCCTCCTCTCCTATGCTTGGAATTGTTTAGAATCAGAATGATAGTATAGTAAAATAATTCACTGTGAAACTGTCTAGGCTGAGTGCTTTTGACATTTTTTAATCTCTTCTTCCACAGTTAGTGCTGTTGAGGTTTGATCTTTTCTAGAGTTAAATTTGGTAATTTTTACTTTCCTAGTACAGCATTTGGATATTCTTTAAGTGACACTGAATAATTCTCTTACTTGTACAAACCTGCAAATTTTTCTCATATCCAGAAGGAAAAGTATGTGCAAACATAAAAGTAAATGTTATCAGAAAAAAAATCACAGCTAGGAGTGTCAAACTGGGGGCAAAATACTGGTACACAGCTTTATATTAGGATCACAGGTTTTAGAAAGAACCCTGTAAACAAATCTTTATAAGCAGTACTATTCATGAGTAGAAAACTGTGAATAAAAGACAAATTAAGTCAATACCACTATGAACTGTTTAACAAACATGTATTTCCTGCTGTAAATGTCCCATCTGAGAATGACTTTCAGTTAAATAACTACAGCACAGTTATCAAGTATTTATAAATGCCACATCACTAGTTATACAAGCCATATAGAAATAGGCAAAACATCTAAGTACAAAGTGACATTCATCTTATTTATTAGAAACACCAATATTCAAATACTGAACAAGCACCTCCTGGTTAGAACACTATCAGACACTTCAAGTCCCAGCTACTAAGGAAGCTGAGACCAGGAGTTCCAGGCCAGTTTGAGCAACTGAGCAAAACACTTCAAAAAGAAGGAAGTGCTGGAGAGTTGGCTCTGTAGTCAAGTGCTTGCCAAATAAGCCAAGAACTCAAGTTGAGATCACCAGAACCCATGCAAATGCTGAGGGGCATGGAGGGCCACCTTTAATATCAATCAGCCTCAGAGAGCAGATACAAGAAATCCCCAAAGCAAACTGGCTATTATCGGGAGGCAGATTATCTGTCCTGGCAATCTTGAGTCTGGTTGAGAGATCCTAGTTCACTGAATAACAAGGAAGTAGTACCCAAGACATATCCCAACATCAATCTCAGGACTCCAGACGTACTTGTATTCACAACCATGCCCACGCACATGCAAACATGAATGCACACAGACATGAAAATGGAAAGACAAAAAGAGAAGGGGAAAACTCTAATGATCTCTCACTATGTGAACACTGTGCAGAGATACAGAAATGGTTGGGACATGGTCCTCCTTAGACCAAAATTTATTTACCTTAACTCTCCATAGTTCTAGAATATATTTTTGGCTGTATATAAAAACCTCAGTAAATGTAAATCGCCCCATCTACAACTCTGCTTCATAAGCCATAAGATTTTCAGAGGAGTTGAATCAAGTAAGAAAAACACTATAAACTATTACTACAAATGCCCACGGTTAATTACTATCACTATTCTACCGTACGTCAACTCCTGACATCTCAACTACACATTATTCTCCTTCCTTTGATGAGGCTCTAAGTAAAGACAGTCTAAAACATCTCTACAGACACAATTTTGAAAAGGGGATCCGAAAAGGCAAAAATGCTTTTCTTTCCTTTCTATGAGACATTACATTTTCAGTAAGTATCATTTAAACACACACACACACACACACACACACACACACAATGAACTCATTTTTAAAGTATACACTGTACTAACATAGGAATATTAATCAATAGCTAATAAAAAGTTAGTATTCGTCATCCTCTGAAAAATTCTTAGCTTACCCACTATGTGCACACTAGCAAGAAAAACATACCTGTGCACACGATTCCTCAGGTGTCTTGGCACTGACTGAGTAAAGTGCTGGGAGGTCGAGCCGATGCACAGAGAACCTTTCTAGTGTGTGCAGAAGTGCTGGAGCAAGGTGAGAAGTTTGACCTGAACCTCGTTCTCCAGACAGTAACAAGCGAGGCCTGTAAGAGGTTGGCTGATGATATGGTGACCTGTAGACACAATAGTGATTTAAACATTCTGAATATTAATATGCATTAATCATCAGGGAAAATACTTCTATGAAAAGAATCAAACTTCAAATTCATAAAACCTATTCATCTTAGTACAGTCATCTTTTTCATTACTCATGACTCTAAAACATTGACTATCTATGACTATAGTAAGAACCAAGATATGTAAGTATAAAATCCATTCTAAAAGAAAGAAAAATTCAGCAATTTTTCATCCTATCACATTATATATATTAACTTGGAAAGTGTAAGACTATATCATTTAGTAGGAAAGATCCCGACAAAGAAATACATCTGGGGCAAGAGAATCCTTGTTTCAAAAAATACAGAGTAAAATAAAAGGCTTCTGAGAATGGCCTTGCAGGAAGGAAGTCCTCTGACCTCCACACATGCACGTGTACCACATGAACATACACACAAAACCACAGAACAATGGAGCAAAACAGGCATTCCAGGAAACAAATCACATTAATTGAAGAATTTTATATAAGAAAAACAGCGTGTGGGGCTGGCGAGATGGCTCCATGGTTAAGAGCACATACTGCTAGTACAGAGGAACAGGGTTGAATACACATTACCATCGTGGTGGCCCACAACCACCTGTAACTCCAGATCCAGGCAATCTGAAGCCCTCTTCTGACTTCCATGGGCACCAGGCACACATACACATAGGCAAAACATACACATAAAATAAAATGTAAATAAATCTAAAAAAATTTTAAAAGAAAAGAAAAGCAGCACCAAAAATGTAATAAAGATGGATTTTAAGTCTTCAAATACAGGGCATTCAGAGCCTCATTTTTTTGAGACAGAATTTCTCTGTGTAGTTTTGGTGCCTGTCCTGGATCTCACTCTGTAGACCAGGCTGGCCTCGAATTCACAGAGATCCACCTGGCTCTGCCTCCTGAGTGCTGAGATTAAAGGTGTGCGCCACCGCCACCTAGCTTAGGTAGATATCTTTTTTTTTTTTAATTTTATTTATTTCATGTGCTTTGGTGTTTTTGCCTGCATGTATATCTTTGTGAAGGTACCAGATCCCCTGGAACTGGAGTTACAGGCAGTTGTAAGCTGCCATATGGGTGCTGGGAATTGAACCTGGGTCCTCTGGCAGAGCAGTTAGTGCTCTTAACCACTGAGCCATCTCTCCAGCCCTAGATATCTTAAAACAACATAAATATATCCTAACATGAAATTACATTCCCAGAATAATGAATAAAAAAAAAGTTACAGAAATGGGGAGATGGCTCAAACAAACATTTGCTGATTTTCCAGAGGACCTGAGTTTAGCTACCAGCACCCAAGTCAGGTGGCTCACAACTGCCTGCAACTACAGCCCAGAATATCACACACACACACACACACACACAAGAATGAATGAATGAATGAATAAATAAATAAATAAATAGATGGTATTTTGAAAGTAAGTTACATTAACTTTTGGGAAGAAATATAGTCAACAAATATTTCTTTCAGTTGCTGAGGGTTTATTTTTTACTTTCTTCATTACTTGAATTTTCTACAGAATATATCATCTTTCTAATCAGAAAAAACAAAGCTATTTTCATTTGTAAAACCTCAGAAAGCTCTGTTTCTAATCCACAAAGGTAATATAAAAGAAAAACTTATTTTCATCCATACATCTTTATCTACTTTTTCTTAAATTTAAAATCAGATTTCAGTACTGTTTCGGGAGACAATTCCCAGAAACCTGTCAGCCAAGTCCCAGGCAGCATGACTGCAGAGCCACACTACACCAGGCTTTCTTACCATTGCCTTGTGGAGCATTGACCCAGCATACTAACACAAGCTACTCAAACAGAAAGCAAAACCAAACCAAACAAACCAAACCAAACAAACAAATTTATGTATACTTCTTGCTAAAGGCCTTTTTCATCTGCATGCTTCTTGAAAAATACCATATGGTCAAGTCAACCAATGAAAATATGACTATTAACCAATGAAGCTTAAAAAAAAATCCATTTTAAGCCAGCACTTGAGAGGCTAAGATAAGAAGACGCTGCAAGTCTGTAGTCAAGTCTGTAGTAAATCTGGGGTTACATGGTGAATCCAAGACTAGCCAGAGCTATACAGCAAAACCTTATCTCAAAATAAATAAAATTATCAATGGAGGTGGGGCGATTACAGGAAATGAACAGCTCAGAGCCTGGGTCTACAATCCACTAAAAAAGACTCTGGACTTTTAAGGTGACATGTGCTTCAGTTTCCTCATTCATAAAATGATACCACAAACACATGGCTTATGGATGTAGCACATGTCTAGTTTGTAGCAAGTCTTCAGATGTCACCTCCCATTCCTTCATTCTCATGTGAACATCAACTGTGACGACATGTCCTGTAAAGCTTTCTTGCACTTCCCAGGAGAAATTTTACTTTCATGAATCACATAACAATCTTTGCCAATGCCAATAACAAAAATGTCTTCAGACTAAAAAGTAACTTGTGTCTAGCTCCACCTTATGCTTTTAGCATCAAGTCTAAGTCCTGGCATACCATAAGCAAACAGAAAATGTTTTGAATGAGTAGGAAATAAAGAGATAAACTACTGACAATTACTGAAGCATCTAAAAAGAAAAGCCTGGTGCAAGAATGGCAGCAGGTACCTATTACTCCAGCACATGGGTGGTGGAGATGGGAAATGAGAGTGAAAGCAGCTTCAGCTACACAGTGAGATGAAGGCCTCCTGTCTTAAGAGAACAGCAGGGAGGGGGGACGTGCTCCACAAAACAACAACTTAATTGGGAAACTAGAATAGCTTGTGTAAAGGAAGCTGAACTTAAACCCATTATTTTAGAAAAGCAGAACTAAACCAATGAGCCAGACCAATGGCACACATTCAACCAGTAACAGAATGTTCCTAACCTAAAAAAAAAAAAAATCAAATACAGCTGTGGAAACAAGTTTTCTAAAAACAAAATCTATTTCTGTGTTCCTTTACTGGCAGGATCTATCTTACAACATTGAAATAAAAGACTTCTGATAATTTCCTATCACTTGCTAATGAATAATTCAAATTCAAATAACTAAATTTGTTTTAAAAAACTAAGCAACACACATATACACAGACAGGCCAGCCAGGTAAAGAGCAGAAAAAAGTATTTAGTTTGCCTATGACTACCAACAAAAAAGATTTACAAAATGCTAGAAAAGTCTAAGAAAGCTTCCCTGCAAGCGGAAAGGGAAGGAAGTGGAAACAAAGAAAAAGAAACTTCCTAATGAGAAGAGTTTGCTGTAAAGGAACACATCAAGGGGGAAAAAATGATAACAAAAAATTTTTTTAAATGATAAACAAGAAAGGTTTACCAATGCATACAATCAATCAAATCAACTTTTCATCACAATCTACAAGGGGAGAAACTCTTAATTCAGGTTAAAGACTTAAACTTGTTCAAAATACTTTAAAGAACTCCTATCTGTGATCCCAGCACTTGGGAGGTTGAGGCAGGAGGATAAGTTTGAGGCAATCCTGGACGAACTACAAACTGAGGTATAGACCAGCCTAAGGTTCAAAGAGAGACTATGGGGGATGGGAGAAGAAGAGAGAAGAGAGAGAAAGAGAGAAAGAGGACACATATGCAGTCTCCTGAAGACAAGGGCTTAAACCTACCTGAATGGAACTTTAGTATCCTTTAACTATGGCACTGATTATGTAAATGGAAGTAGTGGTAATTTAGTATTTGAAAAGCACTTAGTCTCAATCTAAAATTACAATTGCATGAAAAATGTTTATTCACTATAGTGTACAACCAAAGCTGCTATAACACAGACTGGAAAAAAATAAAAGTAAGTAGAAAAGCAATAAAACTCCAATTAAAAAAGGGTAAACTAATGCTCTGTTAAGAATAAAATGTTGCGGGGCAGTGGTGGCGGACTGAGAGAGCCAGAGAGGTGGTGTGGCCTGAGGCCGTCTGCTGAGGGACTACCTGATAAGAAGTAGAAACCAGGCACAGCGTGGTGGCACACACCTTTAACCCCAGCACTCGGGAGGCAGAGGCAGGTGGATCTCTGTGAGTTCAAGGCCAGTCTGGTCTACAGAGTGAGTTTTAGGGTCAACTCCAAAGCTACACAGAGAAACCCTGTCTCGAAAAACCAAAAATAAATAAATAAATAAATAAAATTTTATTTGTTTAATTACTGAGCAATTTCTAATTCAAAATCTCTTTAGTAGCTTTGGAATCTCTAAACCCTCATCTAAACTTATCAAAAGTTGATGTACCATGGTGGTAAATATTTCTTAACTGTCCATTTTAGTTCAAATAAAGGAGGAACAATGAGTTATTTCCAAAGGTAATGATCCTTTTATATATATATATATATAAAACCTGCCTTTTTTTTAAATATACAAACTAGAATATAACATTCTCTTTCTTGGAAATAAACATTACCTAACTAGCAACGTAATTATTAACACACACACACACCACACAAAGCAGACACAGTAAAAACTTTCCAGAACTGTATGCAAACAAAGAAAAATGCCTCAAGAATATAACTACCAATAAACTGCACTGTGTTCTAAACATAAGGGAGAAAAAGCATTCTAAACTGAAAATAATTTAATATAAATTACTCACATTGTAAAGTGAAGATAAGGTTTAGCTATAGCAGCAGCTGGCGATGGTTTCTTTGGTGATCCTGAGTGACAACTCGTCTCAAAAATTGATAATGTATTCTCATCTTCACTATCATCTAAAATTAGAGTTTCTATATCTGTCAAAAGAAAAGCACAAGAATTATGAGTCTTATAAATTTGTGTAATAACAATGCTAAAGCTAAAGGAAATGGGGTTGGAAATCAAGTGGCATCAGCTAATACATTATCTAGCAAAAATACAGACTAATCAGGCAAACTGATGAAACGACAGCATTTTAATAATTTATAAATGTAAGTAACATGATTCTATCACCTTGATAAAACTATTCACATTTACTAAAAACTGTAATTTGGGAAACTTTGCTGTCTTAATGGTCTGGGAAAGAAATGGTGCCCTCATAAAATCCCTCCTGTGAGTTCAAGTTGGACAAAACCAGCCTATCTCATATCCCATTCCATTAAGAAGGCAACTGAGCAGAGGCCAGTTCTTACAAAAGCAACAATAAGCAAACTGCCCTGTACTTTTTAAATGACATCATGTTTCAAACAAAAACTTGCCTAATTAAGATGACATTAGGGTGGAGAGTCTGGGGATGCAGAGGCAGATGGATCTCTGGGAGTTTGGAGCCAAGTTAGTCTATAATAGTTCCAGGCCAGCAAAGGCTACTTACTGAAACCCTTTCTAAAAAAAACAAATAATAAAGAAAGGAAAAAGAAAAAATGGGGGAGCTGGAGAGATGGCTCAGCAGTTAAGAAAACTTGCTGCTCTTCTGGAGGACCAGAGTTCACTTCCTAGCACCCATCTGTCAAGTAGCTAAAACTCGTATTCTAGCACCAGAAGATCCAATGCTTTCTTCTGGCCTCCACATAGCATATACTAACACAGACACATAAACATATATAAAAATAAATCTTCCTTTTAAGCTTTTATTTATTATGTATACAGTGTTCTGCCTGCATATATGCCTGCATGCCAGAAGAGGGCACCAGATCTCATTTTACATGGTAGTGAACCACCTGGGTTACTGGGACTAAGAGCCAGTGCTCTTAACCTCTGAGCCACCTCTCCAGCCCTGTTACAAGACATTTGACATTTGATTGCACTGTGTAAAGATATGTCACTGTATTGGTTTAATAAAAAGCTAACTGGTGAAAAGCTAGGCAGGAGGTATAGCTGAGACTTCTGGACAGAGAGAGCTCTGGGAAGAAAGGCAGAGTCACCAGCAAGACATGAGGGAGGAGAGGTAAAAGCCATGAGTCATGTAGCAACATGTAGATGAACAGAAATGGGTTAACAGCCTAAGCTATAGGACAAACGTTCATAATTAATAATAAACTCTGTGTCATGATTTGGGGGCCGGCAGTCCAAGAAAGCCTGCTACACAGTCCCTATAAAAATAAATCTTTTTAAAAAAATGCATACTGATCTTGCAGAGGACCCAAGTTTGGATCCCAGCAACCACATGAAGCAGCTCACAATTGCCTATAACTTGAGTTCCATAGAGAGCCAACACCTCTGGCCTCTGCAGTCACCTGCCTTCAAGTGCACATACCCACACACAAACACATGTTTAAAAATAAATTAAGACTTTAACACACACACACACACACACACACACACAAAAGAAAAAAAAACAACACAGAGTTAGAAAGTCAATGTCCACCACTGTGTACCCATTCAAGTAGCATTAGTCCCTCCACGGGGCTGAAGGTTACCATTCAATGAACTAACTATAACTAAAATTTCCACTGAGAACACAATACACACGTCGATCAAAAGTGCCAGTTCAGTCAATCAGTGCAGTGCTCTACAAGTAAAAGATAAAGAACTGCAATTGAAAGAAATCAGCTGTGGTCATATAGCACAGCACACCTGTGATCTCAGCTACTCACAACGCTGGGACTGGAGGACGCTTGAGCCCAGAGGCTCAAAGCCAGCCTGGGTAACATAGCAAGACCCTATCTATGTCAAGGTTCTAAGAAGAGGGGTTTGGAAGGAAAGGGGGAGGCAGGGAGGAAGGGAGGAAGTAAATCGAACACTTCCCAAAAAAAAAAAAAGAATGCTTTACAAAAATAAAACACAGGACTGGGAAGACGGCTCAGGGGTTAAAGTGCTTGCCGTGAGTTCAGACCTCCAGACCCACATAAATACCATGGTATGGAAGCCCTCCCTCCGATAATCCCAGGCTCAGAAAGCAGAATCCACAGAGCAAGGTGGCGAGCAAGACTAGATTATCTCTGGTTTGACTGGGACTCACATCAATGAATTAGGCGGAAGTACAATTAAGCATAGTTTCTGACATTGACTGCATACCTCCACAAGAACACATATCAACATGCATGTGCACCCACACAGAGAACATACACATGCTAACTAACACATACATGAAAATGGAAAAAGAAAAATGTTTTAAAACCTAAACATTAGGAAAACTAATAGTTTCAAATTAATTGGGGAAAATAACTTAAAATCTTTTGAGTGGTAATGTCACAAACAAGGAAAGATTCGGGTGTAAGGAAAAATATTAAATAAAACAAACCAGAAAATACAAATAAAGTAGTGGAAGACAAGGATTTATTTAAATAAAATTTAGTTGCTATCCTCCACTAATACATATTAGTTTTATTGGTTGGAAGTAAAGAATACTTTACACTTGTGAAAATGAAAGTTTATGGAAAAGGTAACAATGCCAGAAAATGTAAGTTCTCAAACAGAGAAAAAGAGACTATCAAAACCTCTCAGAATAAATGACAGGTTTCTTTTTTATGTGAAGTTTTAGGTAAAGACACACACACATCATAGCTAAGTTAGGGTGATGGCTTGAATCTCTGTCTCAGAAAAGACAAAAGGCATACACATCAGATACACACACACACACACACACACACACACA
>CABHPQ010149837.1:0-17462 GCA_902168405.1 Peromyscus aztecus
TACCATGTTGTTAATTTTGTGGTTTGGGGAGTAATATGAAATCTGTGGAATTTTTAACACAAAGTTAGCACTATGTACATTTGTGAAAAACATCTAGAGAGTCTCAGTCTTTTCAAAGTAAAATAGATGGAAACCAGATTAAACTGGTTGCACAGGGTGTGGTTTTTAAGAGGAGGAGAAAGAACTGATACAAATAAGAAAAGAAATCTTTGCAAGAGTCAAGTATTCATTTAAAATTTAGATAATTTTGTTACTAACATACGTCTGTGATTGCCAATGATTCCCCTAAACACAGATGGTTTGTAGTCTTCTGTATTTATCCAGAAACCATGAATCCTGAATTACAGTTTTAAATGGTCTCCTCTGGTACTTACAGTATTCACAATCTACTTGTGTGTGGATTTTATGGCATTCAAAATTCAATACCTAAGCTCAGGGGAGAGTTCTGGATTGCGTCACAGCTCATCGAAAGTGGAAAAGGAAGGCACAGAGCCAGGACAGAAGTTCTAACATGCTTTTGAGTATAAGTCTTTCCCACACCTATATTTCAGATAAGAAAGTTAATTATAGGAAAAGACCCTACTCTGGTTTTTAGGGGCCATGATGTTATTTATGCAATCCGATTTATAAAACACCAGAGCAACCTCAAGTTATGTATTGGTTAAAATATTAAGGCAACTCCATATAGTTAAAAAGGGACATTTATTTTGTGGGGTAACTTACAAGTGAAGGGAGAGGTTACAGGGTCTGGGAAAGGTGTAGCACAGTCCAGTGGTGTTTGCTGAAGAACTCTGCTTCGTCTACCTCCAGCGTCCAGGGTCCAGGAAACAAGAGAGCTCCCTCCTCCGGATCTCAGGTCTTCAGGGGTCCTCTCTTGGCTCTGCCTTGTAGGCATGACAGTTACCGAAGCCTCAAAGGGGGTGGTATTTCCAGGTCAAAGCTGGAATGGCTACCACTACATCTCCCCCTTTTGTCTAAATAAGAAGGTTCTAACCTAATACAAGACTATATACAATAGGAATGATTATCAAATATTGTCCAGGAGTAATAAGGGATAATGACCTAGATAAGATAGAACTACACCAACGCAAACAATATCAAACAAGAGACACACACTAAAATCCAGAGAGCTCCCTCCTCCAGATCTTGGGTCTTCAGGGGTCCTCTCTCAGCTCTGCATTATAGGTGTGACAGTTACCAAAGCCTCAAAGGGGGTGGTATTTCCAGGTCAAAGCTGGAATGGCTACCCACTACAGTTATATCTTGTATTTAATGAAATTCCTTTCCTTCTTTTAAAGAAATGCAAAGTTTAAATATTATACACAGACAGTTGATACCTTAGGCTCAGTACACAATATGTTATTTAATTAACAGAGACCCAGATAATATAAGAAAATATTAAAGGTATAAGGAAACTAAGAGGGACATCAGGTAGAAGGAAAAGTCTTCCTTGAATGAAATCAAATCTATTCTGATACAGATTTCTCCAAGGGGCAGTGATAATCAACATTGAGTTGGCTCTACAAATAGACAGTCTGTATTTTTCTCTCCTTTCAAAGAACAGTAATTAAGCAGTAATTAAAGAATGTTAAGGTGGAAGTATATCTTCTTGATTCTGGTGTTATGCTTGGAGTTTCAAAAGGCTGTGTAACCTTTTTCTCACAGTTTCTTAAAACAGAAACATATTGCTATGAGGTTTTTCTAGTTGAGGACTAGAGTCAGTTGAACTATAAGAGTGTTTGCTGCCCCTCCAAGTGACTGAAGTTCTGTTTCCAGCACAGATATTGGGTGGATAACAACTGTCTGTAACTCCAGTTCCAGAGCATCGGAATTCAATGCCCTCTTCTTGCCTCTGTGGGCACCTGTGCACATATAGCATACACACACACATACACACACACACCCAAAAAAAAAAAAACCACTGGGATTTAGGAAGCAGGAAGGCTGAGAGGAGGAGAGGAAGGATTGATGGAGAGAGCTGCAGAGAAAGGGACAGAAGGAGCAACACAAAGTGAAAGGAAGGAAACTAACCATTTTGCTCATCATTTTAAGGACAGGTCAGTGTTTCCTTGTTCTTAGCTCCACTACTTCCTTTCCTCAATACTTTCCTCCTCTCCAGGCTTCATGTCACATCTTCAACTTCTCTTTTATCAATCCTACATCCCTTCTCCTTTCACAGCCTGGATTTAAAAAATGTTCCAAACTCTTAGTTTTCCCAGTCAACTATGCATTTAGTAACAGCAACCACTGCATTAGATTATATATACTAAGAAAATGAGTATATATAAAAACTGAGCCAGGGTTGATAAATGTATGTTTTGTATTGTATACATAAATAAAGTAACTAATGGCTATGCCTGCTAGCTTCTCTACAATTACAGAATCCTGTTCAAGGGCTATTGTAATTTTTTTCACAGGCAGCTGCCCCTCTGTGAAACTTAAATCATCTTCCTTCATTATTATGGATCTAATTTAAAATGAAGCAAATTGTTTCCATCCCTCCTGCATTGGAAGTTTTCGTTCTCTGTCTAATCATGTGCAGAGTAGGAATTCTGGAAGAACTAAGCTGAATGAAAACAAGTGGCACACATGAAAATTATACACAAAAAGGAGCTGTATTTCAGTTAAGGAAGGGACCTTGGATATAGTCCTTTTTTGTAAACAGATACAGCAAATAAATTAAGGAAAATGATTTTGTATATATATATATATATATATATATATATATATATGCCCTATATCAAGACCACTATGTCCATACTAGACACCAGAGGCTAACAAATGAAACACCAGTGCTAGGATTGGCAACTTTATTGAACTTTTGGTCAGTAAGGTTCAACAGAACTAAAAATTTACAGATTATTACCATTGTTATTTATTTCCTAAACCAGTCAACAGTAAGATCCTATTACTTAAGTCATCACACATAACATGGAAAAACAAAGCTTTTCCTGGCTTGGAAACTCCATCCCTATTGCTTAATTTAACGGTGCTGAAAGGAGATATTCATGCTACAAAAGGAGAAAAGCAATCATCTATCATCAACATCTATGAACACTGCAAGCTACAATAAAGGCCTCCCTGGCAAGACTTCCCCACTGATCCAATAATGACTTAAGGGTCACAGGAATAACTTAACCCTTACTGATTAGACTTAAGTTCCACTACACAAACTGAGAACTATACATGGCAATATTATCAAGAAAAGAACCTATAGCAGACAGGCCATAGGCTCTAGTGGAGAGCTTATTAAAATTATTTTTTTATTATTTTGCTAAATGTCCATCATGTTAAACTGACCCCTAACAACTTATCATATCCATAGTTCAATGTGCATCTCAACTCGCATCTGAGAAACTTCTATTTGTAATAGATGGTGATTACCAGGCAGACACACAGCTGGCCTAGGTGCAGAGAATCAGACACTACAGAATACAAAGTCCTAAATGGAACATATATTTCACCCCTTTCCCCAAAGCTTAAGGATCATTTTGGAAGATGGTTTGGTAAAAGTGTAAACACCCAAGACAGTAGATGACTACACAGAAACAATGTCTTCTAGACACAGCAGGAAATTGGTACCAATGAACATACATTGGTTGTACCAATATGCCCAAACCCTGTGCAAGCCCTAGCCAGACAAAACCTCAGTGAAAAGATTGAGATTGGTCATAGCCATATAGCTGTAGGCAATTGTTACATGCTAAAGAGTAAGACAAAATTTTCTTTTAGAGTATAGCTCTTAAAAAGTCAGCCATGTTCTACTGGAATACTGAATATCCAAGAATAATTGGATAGCTCTAATTGGTATTCATAGGCTTAAACATAGTTTTGTATTTTATTCTTTTGAATTACTTCTATTGTTTTTGGAGATTATAAATGTAGTTATATCATTTCCCCTTTCCTTTTTCTCTCTCTAAACCCTCCCATAGTTTCCTATTTGCTATCTTTCAAATTCATGGCCTTTGTTTTCATTAATTGTTGTTACATACATACATATATGTATATTTATATGCATATCTATCCCTAAATATATAAATAAAAGCAGCTCAGTCTGTATAATGCTACATGTGTGTATAATTTTAGTAATAAACATTTGGTATATGACAAGCACATTTTGTCATCTTCTCTGGGCAAGACTCTTTCTCCAGCTCTCAGCATTCATTAGCTAACTGTAGTTCTTTGTGTAAATTTGAGGTTTTCTGGGCTTTCCCCAGTAAAAATTAACATGTCTGTTATTGGCCTTTTTCAGCTCATGTTTAGACAGTCATGTTGATGAGGCTTTGTGGGTCAAGTTATTGACATTCCCAGGAGACATAATCACCAGTAGAACTCTCTGTGTCTCTGGCTTTTACAGTCTTTCCAATTGAGCCTAAAGTACAGAAGTTGTTTTGTAGATGCATAGGATGGAACTGGGCTTCTAAACTTTGCATTTTGATTTGTTTTGGTTTTCTGTAATGGTTCTATTTGTAGCAAAGAGAAGTTTCCTTAAATAAGGGTGAGGATTAGACTTATCTTTTTGTATAAAAACAAATATTTAGAATGTAGTTAGGACTTATGCTGACTTAGTAAAGTGACAGTTGTAGACTCTCCTCCAAGGTACATGAGTCAAGTAGCCCTCTGTAGTTGGCTAGAATTCCAGTACCAGGCAGTATTTCCCACTTATTGACTGGTCTTAAGTCCAACCACAGAGATGTGTTCTATTTCACTACAGTACCCTTAAGGTTACTGTGCCATGCCGGTTATTTTGTGGTTTAAAGACATCATAGCTTGGTTGTAGATATAATTCTAAAAGGTCTTATTAAATAAGAAACACAGAGACAAATAAAAAGTTAAAAGCCCAGAGATCAGAGAAGTAGCCAAGAACTAAGACCACCTTATCTTACCACTTGCTGCTGTCCTTCCCCTGAGAGACCTTCTTCCTGTGTCCTGTCTTTTTATTGCCTTTCTGTTCTGCCTTCTCATTGGCTCTAAACCCAACCACATGACTTTATCACCACTGCCTGTCTATACAGAACTCCAGGTCTCTATGGTTGGTCCTGGGATTAAAAGGTGTGTGTCACCATGCTGGCTGTGTCCTTGAACACACAGAGATTCTGCCTGCCATGTCATTGGATTAAGGGTGAGTGATACCACTGTCAGACTTCTGCTAAATGACTTGCTATTAGCTCTGATCCCCAGGCAACTTTATTTATTAACATACAAATAAAATCACATTTCAGCAGAAATAAAATATCACCATACTTGGTAGGATCGTTTGTTGCACCCCTAATAGTTTTTGGGGTACTGAAATGGGATTACATCTTGGAAGAGCTGGGAGAGATGGATGATAGGATAATAGCATGAAATTCTCAAATTTTTGAAAAAAAATTCCTTAATAAGTTTTGCCCTGTGTAATATTTCTTGGATTTTACATTTAAATGGTCATTTTAATATTGTCATTTGTTTATTGAGCTGGGTCTAATGAAAACTAGGCTATCCTCCAACATATGTAAACTAGAATGACTTTGAAAATCTGTTCTTTCTGTCTACCTATAAAAATCTATTCTATTTCCCCTTCCCAGGGAGATCCATGTATCCTCCTTCCCAGACATCTCCTCTGTATCTAACTTCTCTGGGTCTATGGATTGGATTGTGATTATCCTATACTTAATAGCCAATATCTGCTTATTTTCAAGTACATAACATATTTGTCTTTCTGGATTGCCTTGCTCAGTATAGCTAGAGTTTTCCTGCCTGGCCCACAGTCAGGACAAATCTCTGTAACTCGCCAGTCCCACAGCCACTCAGACCCAACCAAGTAAACAAAGAGACTTATATTTAAACTGTTTGGCCTAATGGTTCAGGCTTCTAGCTATCTAGCTCTTACATCTTAAATTAATCCATTTCTATAAATCTATACCTTGCCATGTGGCTCGTGGCTTACTGGCATCTTCACATGCTGCTTGTCATGGCGGCGGCTGGCAGTGACTCCCTTTGCCTTCCTGTTTTCTCCATTTTCCTCTCTGTTAGTCCCGCCTATACTTCCTGCCTAGCCACTGGCCAAACAGTGTTTTATTTATTGACCAATCAGAACAATTTGACATACAGGCCATCCCACAGCAGCTCAGGGTGATTTTTTTCTTCTAGTTTCATCCATTTGTCTGCATATTTCACCATGTCATGTTTTCTAACATCTGACTAATATACTCCCTTGTGTAAATATAATACATTTTAAAATCCATTCTTTGATTAAGGGACATCTCCGTTTTTCCCAGTTCCTGGCTATTACAAATAAAGCCTCTATGAACATAGTAGAACAAGTGTCCTTGTGGTAAGATGAGATGCCTTTTGTGTATATGCTCCAAAGTGGCTCTAGAGGTAGATCAATTACCAATTTTCTGAAGAACTGCCATATTGATTTCTATAGTATCTGCAAAAGTTTGCACTCTCATCAGCAATGGAGGAGTGTTACCCTTACTACACAAATTTGCCAGTGTGAGTTGTCATTTGTGTTACTGATCTTAGCTATTCTGGTATGTGTAAGATGGAATCTCAAAGTAATTTTGATTGCATTTCACTGATGGCTAAAAGCTTGTGGTAAACCAATGACTAGTCTAACTTGAGGCCCAATCCATGAGAGAGAGCTAATGGCCAAGACTGCCTAGATTGCCCAGATCTAAAAGCTGGATGGCTGAGAGCTCTAGAGTAGTACCAAATCCTACTGAAAAAAAGAAAAAGAAAGAAGGAAAGAAAGAAGAAAGAAAGAAAGAAAGAAAGGAAGGAAGGAAGGAAGGAAGGAAGGAAGGAAGGAAGGAAGGAAGTTAATAAAATGATTTCTAAGGATGTCTTGCTCTACTCATACATCAGTACCTAGTCAAATCATCATCAGAGAGGCCTACTCCAGCAGCTTATGGGAGCAGACACAGACCTACAGCCAAACATTAGGTGGAGCTTGGGGAACTCTACAGAAGAAGGGGAGGAAGGACTGTAGAAGCCAGAATGATTAGGATACCATTAGAACAGGGCCCACAGAATAAACTAATCAGTGCTCATAGGGGTTCATGGAGACTGAAGCAGCTACCATAGAGCCTGCATGGGTCTACACAAGGTTCTCTGTATACATGCTGTGGTTCTTTTTTTTTTTTTTTTTTACTTTTTTTGTATTTTCGAGACAGGGTTTCTCTGTGTAGCTTTGCGCCTTTCCTGGAACTCACTTGGTAGCCCAGGCTGGCCTCGAACTCAGAGTGATCCGCCTGCCTCTGCCTCCCGAGTGCTGGGATTAAAGGCATGTGCCACCACTGCCTGGCCATGCTGTGGTTCTTTAGCTTGGAGTTTTTGCTGGACTTCTAACAGTGGAAGCCAAGTGTCTATGACTTTTTCGCCTGATCATGAACTTTTTCCTTATACAGGGTTGCCTCATTCAGCCTTGATATGAGGGTTTATACCTAGTCTTATTGCATCTTGTTATGCCATGTTCAGTTGTTGTCAATGGGAGGCCTGCATTTTTCTTAACGGAAACAGGAACAGTTGATCTGGGGGACAGGGGAAGGGGACCTGAAAAGAGGGGAGGCAGAGAAGGCTGCAGTCAGGATGTATTGTAATAGAGGAGAATAAATAAAAAGAAAAAAAAAACTGCCTTCATTTTCCTACCTCCTCTTTCACATAGATCCCTGATCCTTAAAGGTAGATATATGCTATAGACATCTCAAAGAAAACTGAATACTCCAAGGTATTTCATTCGCTGCACATTATCTAATTGTATGTCTGTGTTAATTACTTCTGATACTGTAAGAATCTCCTACTAAGGGTTGAATGATGTTTTGACCTATGGATTTATCAATATGTCATTAGGAGTCATTTTTTACTGTCTCCATTTAGTAGAATTATAGTTGGTTTTTCCCAAAGAATCATGGCATATTCTTGGTTAACACTGTAAGATATGGGTTCCATCTCATGGAAAAGGCCTTAAGTACAATTTCTAAAACCAGTTGTTTACTACAACGCATTGATGTCACTATTGCACCAAGGTGTAAAATTATCAAGTACTATTACTTGAAACAATATGCTTGTTTGCCTCGCTTACCTTTTGTGGGTTTGGGGGTTGTAGTAGCACCTTTCAGCCAGCAGATGGCATTGGTACAGCTCCAAAGCAGGGCCTGCTGGTGACCTTGGCTGACCGCAGCTGAACGCAGGAGTCCAGATGGTGGGAGCTGGAACCTGCACTCAGGGAGCAGGGGAATGCCTCACTCACAGCGGTTTTTTGCTGGTCTTGGGGCTAAACTAGGGAACTGAGACCGGACTAGCTGCTCCCTTTTTTGGGAATGGAACCATGTAGGCGTTCCCTGGTTATATGGAACTTTGCAGGCGGGTTTAGGTACCCGCCAGCCGGGGAGGAGGCTGAGGGTGGGAGTTACCCAAGCCTTTGGAATTTGCCCCACGCCAGATATTGGTGAAATTATTAAGGCCACTCCACATAGTTAAAAGGAAGATTTATTTAGTGGGTAACTTACAAATGAAGGAATAGGTAGGTCACGGGCTCTGGGGAAGGTGTATCACAGTCCAGTGGTGTTCTCTGGAGCTCTGCTCGGTCCACCTCTACTGTCTCGGGTCCAGGAACAGAGATCAATGGCCCATCCAGATCTCAGGTCTCCAGGAGCCTTCCTTGGCCCCGCCTTGTAGGCGTGACAGTTGCTGAAGTCTCAATGGGGGTTGGGACTTCCAGATCAAAGCTGGACTGGTTACCCACTACACACCAGTATTTCTTCATGCAGGCTATACTTGAGGATTAGAGGGTTAATAACCAGTTAATATTGATGATTACTTTTTCCTCTGGTAGTGTGCAAAGTGCCCTTCAGCACTATGAACTCTAGTCATTAGGGACAAAGATTGTAGTTGAGTACCCTCTCAATTTCTCCACATTCAATAATATAATTAACTTGTGTCTACCTCAGAAAAGATATTGACATTGAAGAAACTACATATGGAGTTAACTTTCATTGTGGCAAAAGTTAGCCACTGGGCAAAAAAGTGCCCTGACATTGACTGCTGACAGTGTGCTGTCCAAAATGGACAAGCAGGACAAAAAAAAAAGGGGTGGGGTGTGGACTGCCAATCCTTGCCAAGAAAAGTGTGGTTGCAGTTTTGGCAACAGGCAAAATCCTCTGAGGCCAGGACAATATGACACCATCGCTGAAGTGGCTTTGAAATCTGGAAAAGGTACAGTGCCCCTTTCTTCAAAGGCAGCTGAATAGGCAGTGGGCTGATGGCTCCTGATATACAGTGGAACAGTAGCTGGAAAAGTTATTCTTGGAGGAGTAACTAGGCTGATAGTAACTAGGCCAGCCTCTTAATGGTAGACTGGCATTTAATAAAGGAAATGAAGCCACCCACCACCTGGGAAGAATGGGAAGCTGAATTCTAAAGACACCAGCAATTTCCAATAGCCATTTGGTTATTTAATTGCTCTGAGGAGGAGTTTCTTCTACAATGGCAGGAAAGGTCTTAACTGAATTTGCCTGGGAGGCCTGCATGAGGCTCCTCAGGGAGTTTCCCAATGGCAGATGTAAAGGATTACCTTGTTGATCTACATTCCTTGGTCCAATGTTTACCCTTACTACACTTTCTGCATAATCCAGAAGGGAAGGGCATTCTGTTGCCATTGTTCCTTGAATAAACATTCTTTCTAGGAATGCCCTGTTTACACTCCCTTTTCAAATGACCTTGTTTACCACAATTAAAACATCTGACATTGTTATTTTTCCTCAAAGCTTTCAATATCACCTCTCCTATCCACATATCATCATGGTCATGAGACTCAATATTAATTGTGTCCCTGATGCAGTCCTCCAAGGATGCTGATCTGGCCTTTAACAGTCTGATTATTCTTTGCATGCTACATTTGTGTTCTCAAAAGCCAAAGATTCAATTATCTGTCTACCTTCTGAATTTGGTATCATTCTATTTACTACTGAAGACAGCCTTTGTAAGAAATCCGTGAAGGATTCTTTTGGGCCCTGTATAACTTTTGTAAATGACTCAATTTTTTTTCCTGTTTCCTCAGTTCTGTCCCATGCATTCATGGCTGCCATGTGGCATAGAATTAAGTTTTGGTTATCATATAAACATTGTCTTTCTATATCAGCATAATCGCTTTTTCCAAGAGGCTGATCCTGGGAAATTTTCATACTTCTACTCCGACATTGTTGTTCTATTGTTTTAGCGTCCTCTGTAAACCACATTCTACATTGTAACTGTGGACTGGCCTCTAGAACAGCTGTTAACTCTTTCCAGTACTAAGGGATAATTCTATTACAAGTTGACCATGAATTTAACATCTGCTTTACAAATGGAGAATGTGTACCATATAAGACTATACCTTCTTTAAATCTCCTCAAATCTAACATTTTCTGGTACATGGACTACTCCACCAAATGTGAGGTCGAACTGTAAGCCTTGTGTACATTCTATTTCACAAATGAGTCTCTTGGATATGCTAAGCCTATAGTCTGAAGATGATGCCCCAACGCTATGGAGAAACCTCAGGAGATTGTCCAGGCAGCTGGCTGTTTCTGTCAACTCACAATTTTTTTGGAAGCCTCTTACATGCAATTCCTGTTTTTTTTTTTTTGGTAATACTATTTCCTTCTTGGGTCTGTGAGGGAGTTGAAGATTAGATAGTTATAGTTACAGTTATAGTTAAAGATTAGATAGTTATAGTTTTCCTTGTTAAAAATTTTAGAAAAGAAACTCACTAAAGAGGTGTAAGTGTATAAATTTGAAAGACATTATAAGATAGTTCTCTGTTAGTAATATAAGTTAGGATAGAAAATGAATCAGGTATCTTTGGACTTACCAAAATAGGATAGAAAATGGAATATTTTCTCTGAGTTTGTCAAATGCAAAGGGACTAGACATTGTTTAGATATTTATTGCTTGTATATATTGTATATAGTTATTGTATTTATTATATATAGTTTTTCTTATATTAGTTATAACTTTTTTCCTTTTTTTTTCTTTTTATTAGAATAGAAGTGGGAAATATGGTGATATTTTATTTGTGCTGAAATGTGATTTTATTTGTATGTTAATAAATAAAGTTGCCTGGGGATCAGAGCTAATAGCAAGCCATTTAGCAGAAGTCTGACAGTGGTATCACTCACCCTTAATCCAATCACATGACAGGCAGAGTCTCTGTGTGTTCAAGGACACAGCCAGCATGGTGACACACACCTTTTAATCCCAGGACTAACCATAGAGGCCTGGAGTTCTGTATAGACAGGCAGTGATGAGAAAGTCATGTGGTTGGGTTTAGAGCCAATGAGAAGGCAGAACAGAAAGGTAATAAAAAGACAGGACACAGGAAGAAGGTCTCTCTCTCTCAGGGGAAGGACAGCAGTGACTGGTAAGCTAAAGGCTATTCGCTAGCACTTTGATGTCTTGGTCTTTTAACTTTTTATTTGTCTCTGTGTTTCTTATCTAATAAGACAATTTAGAATTTTGTCTACATTTGGTAGCTAGTTTCTATTAGGCTTTGGGATTTCCCTATGGGAAAGTTAAGTGTGAGAATTAAGAAAAGCAAATTTAATGCTCTTTACAATTTTGAATTACTTCTGAAGAAAAAGTTCTACGATTATGGTGAAAATATTCATTTGTATTTTAACTAGCATAAAATCACAGAACAGAAGATGGAATCTATAACATTTTCACTTAACAAACTCCAGAGCAGAACTGCAAGCCTACTTGCTTGAACAATTAAACAGAGTTAATCCTTCTGGGTAGTCTCAGTTGTTTTTCTAGCTGTATCACAGAATATGCAATAAGAGAGACTATGAGTATGTTCATTATTTTAGCCTGGTAGTGAAGATAATTTACTCATAACTGAACTATCCATCTTGAGGGTGTTTTTTTGTTGTTTGTTTTTTGTTTTGTTTTGAGACAAGGTTTCTCTGTGTAGTTTTGGTGCCTGTCCTGGATCTCACTTTGTAGACCAGGCTGGCCTTGAAGTCATAGAGATCCACCTGACTCTTCCTCCCAAGTGCTGGGATTAAAGGTATTTAAAACCACTGCCCAGCTTCCATCCTGAAATTTTTAAACACCCATAAGACATACAACAATGAAATCAAGAGAAATATTGACTCAAGGTAATGCATTGCCTTAAATCTCTTCAGTCTGAGTGTAAACGTACTCTGGAGAAAGCATATCTCTACTGAAAATGATGAAGAGTGGTATTCTAATTATTCCTTATTCATTATCATCCTTTCAGCACTTAAAAAGTAGGAAAACAATTGTTTTTCACTATAGGTAGTTTTGACTGAGATTCAAAAACCCTAAATATGCATTACCTTTACAAATAATAAGGCCATACTTTAAAATGGGGATTAAAAAGAAAACATTTATAATATAGTATCATTTGATAATAAAAAGAGCAATGAGGGAAAAGTCTTCATGTAACCATCAGCATATATTCATGTTGTTGTCCAATGATATTGATTTAAAACATGATTGATTTTCAATGTAAAAATTAATATTAAGAGATTTAAAACAATATAACAGTTATACATTTTAATTATTAATGAAAAATGGATATTTTGGCATAGGTCTTGGTTTTTGAAAAAAAATGCAGATTTGCTTGATCTCACTGAATCAAATGACCAAGTAGCTATAGTTGGAAGAAAGCAGTGTGGTAAGGAATATTCAGAGACCAGTGATCATTTTCACTCACCAGGCTCCACTCTGTTAGGGAAGGTTAAGCTTTTGCTCTTTAATGAAGTGATACAGTTAGTTTGATTCTACAAATCTGATATTTCTGTCAGCCATTGCCTATCATTTTCTATAAATATCAAACTTGGTAGTGAGGAGATCTAAGAACAAAATGGCTTATAACCTGCTAGTTCCTTCAATTTTTTTATTTGTACTTTTGTCTCTTTAGAATATAATTAGGGTCACTCTATCAATGCCCATATCATCAACAGTGACTTAAAATGGTCTTTAAAATTTAAAGACATGATTTACCAAATCCCATTAGATGGCCCTAAGAGCTCCTCCATCTTCTGGATCATATGTTTGTTAGACTGAAAATGAAGAGTCATCCCATGACAACATCCTAAATCAGATTTATCAAGACACATTTTTTTTGTACTTTTCACTTTAGTGAAGAAGCCACTTACCAATGCTTACAAAGAATACAACTATAATTATATTAGTACTAGACTCCAAATGGTATGATTCACCAATTATTACATTTGGCATTACATTAGTTTCTGTAACAATATCAAAGAAATTTTTGTTAACTTTTAACATTTTGGTATGTATTTATGATGACCCATTATATTGAGATTATCACTTGTATTCTAAAACACTGGAATTTATGCCAGACCTCATAGCCAATGTTAATTGTACAGTTTGGGATTATTTAAGACTTAAGACTGGTATTCTCCTGTGTGTTCAGCCTTTTAACTTGTTTAACTTGCCTTTAAGAGAGCAATGTAACAGGCAATCTCACTTGCCTTGGAATTTACATGTTATAAAATTTTACAACCTAAGCTAATATATATCTATATTCTTAGGTTATGACTATGTCTGTATGTCTCTAACCCAAGATTAATGCATTATGTTTTTGTGTGTATTATGTTAATAATTGGCTGAAAATAGAAAATATGGGTTTATAGAAACCTTATGAAAATGAATATCGATCATAAATGTTCAAGGAAACATAGATATACTAGTTGATAAACATGTTTGTAATCTGGGCCAGTCTGGGTCAGTTGTGCTCATTGGAGTAAGTGACTTAATCCCTTCTAAAATTCTGGTTATGAGGACAACATCTACATAGCTCACTGAATGCAGAGAGGTCGAGCTGGTGCCTGCATGGTGCCTTTACTCCTACATTCCAGTGTCTTTGGCACTAGAAGGATCTCTATGTTAAAGAAAGAGAAACCTAGACACCAACCTGTAGCTGGAGAGCTTTTCTCTCTGGGTCCCACAAGTCCTGGCAGTCCTGGAGCCCACTTATAAAATAAACACACAGAAGCTTACATTATTTAAACTGTTTGGCCATTAGCTCAGGCCTATCATTGTTTAGCTCTTACTCTTATATTTAGCCCATTTCTATTAATCTATACTTTGCCATGTGGCTCGAGGTAAATTACTGGTAAAGTATTTTACATCTTCCTTGTCCTGGTGGTGGCTCCAGGCAGTCTCCCCTATCCTTCCTCCTTCCTCAATTCTCCTCTCTGTTAGTCCCACCTATTCTTCCTGTCTGGCTATTGACCAATCAGTGTTTATTTACATATAGCAATATCCACAGCACCAACCCATCCACAAAACCCTCAATCTACAATCTGGCCTGTCTGCAAGATGTGCCCGGGCAATGGTGGTACAGAACCAATGTTTAACTCGAGGCCCATGCCATGAGATGGAGCCCATGCTCTACACTGCCTGGATGGCCATTGACAGGAAACTGGATATCCCAGAGAACTAGGGTAGAACCTAACACTACTGACAAATATATGCATGTATGTATCTACACACAAACATGTATATATCTGTGTATATATATATATATATGTATATATGTATAATTTCTAATGTAATTATGCTATTCTCAGAAATCAATACCTTGTCTAGTCATCATCAGAGAGGCTTCTTCTGGCAGCAGATGAGAACAGGTACAGAGATTCACCGCTCACAGTATGGAGAGAGAGTCTAAATTGTAGATCTCCATCAGGTCCCTCCTCTCATTCTGATAACCATATGGAAGATGAGGAGGAAAGAATGTAAGAAGCTGAGAGGATGGAGGATACCAGGAGAACATGGCCCACTGACTCAAGTACTACATTTGCTTTCTAGGTAATTTAAGAATCATAAGAAAATTTTCAATTTACGTCAACCTGAAATGAATTAGAGTGCTTTTAGAGGAAGGAACCTCACTTAAGAAAGTGTCTCAATAGGATTGGGCTGTAGGTCATCACAAAGGACATTTTTCTTAGTGATTGATGGGACATGGCCAAGCCCACTGTGGAGGGTACCATTCAGGGCAGACACTCCTGGTTTCTTTAACAAAGTAGGCTAAACAAGCCATGGTGGGCAAACCAGTAAGTAGTACTCCTCCATAGCCTCTGCATCAGCCTCTGCCCCAAGGTTCCAGCCTGTTTGAGATCCTTTGCTGATTTCCTTCACAATAAACAGATTTAGAAGCATGAACCAAATAAACTCTTTTCTCTCCAAATTGCTATGGTCACAGTGTTTCATCCCAACAGTAGAAACCCCATCTAAGACAGTACTATAGTGTAGAAGAAACTTGTCACCAGTATTCAACTTATATAAGGTATTTAGTAGTAAAATGAAGAGATACAGAAAATTTACCATGAGTGACAGAATTGGGGATATGTAAGAGTAGATTTTTTTTTAAATGGGTGTAAGGAAGTTTTACAGAAATTAAGCAATTAGTTGTGAGGATATTTCAACCTCTTGAATGTATTTAATAAGAATAAATTATAAACTTGAAAATGGTTGTGATAGCAGTTCTATATTATGTATATCTTGGCATGATAAAGAGTGAAAAAAATTTTGGTTTGGCAGAGTATGATTTACTAGAATGATAGATTTCTACAAAATTCATACCTACTATAAAGGGATATCATTCATAAATTACTGTGGATCCCAAACTGAATCCCTATCTGTCTAAAAGTTCTCTTGCTTTGATACTTTCAAAATAATCCCAATTCACTTTAATTTTATTTTCTCAGCTATAATGTTGTTGACTTTTCACCAGGGCAAATCTTACTCATTGTTTTTTTACATAATAAATGTTCAGACATATGGCACTACTGTTAGGTGACAAGTATGATAAATTTAATTTTTCTCTCATTTACATACATATTTTTGTCAGATTTTGCAAAGATACCTGCAAGATTATTACAAGATGCAAACAAAGTTTGTGAATGTTTGCAAGGGTTTGGGCTGCACAAATAATTCTTAATATTTTTGTCAAACTGAGCCATCATAAAAATGTAACTAGTGTGATTTTTTTCTTATCCATTGTTTTTATACTCTCTACTTCAAATCTCTTTTCCCTCTCCAATGAACTTGCCTTTTACCTATTCTCTCAATGTGTTACTTTATGACAATGGAAAGAACAAATTCTATAACTTTTCATGGATGATGTATTTGTACCAGTGGAGATGCACAAAAATCTAGGGAAAACACTATAAAAAAATCTGTATTAAGGCCATTTCCTTTATGATATCTGGACTATAACTTCAGAAATGGCATTATGTTATGCCATCTCTTGATGAATGTGTGAGTAGCACCATTCTATTTTCTGGTCTCTTTTCATTTTACTTTAAGACATTGACATTTTTATGAATGAAATACGAACATTGGCTAATTTATGCTGCTGCAGAAACAAACTTCCTCCATATCTCAATGGTTGATAACAAATTTTATTTTACTGTGAATAATTTGGTCCCTGTAGATCTGAAAAGGTCTTTTTCTTGTCATTTTCTTTTAGAAGCCAAGCATGAAGAAGTAATCCACACGTGAGATAAAGCAATCACATAGCCAAGAGGATAAACACTATGCGAAGCTGACTTCTATTTCTTATATTCCACCCTCTCAGAACAAAAAATACAAGTATTACCAGCACAGGGAAATTATTTTACATGTACAACTCACATATTCTTTAAGCAAAATTATGTTTTCTCTATATAAAGTGATGGAAACATGTAAAATAAATTATTGACAATTTCAGAGGGAAAAAAACAATGTAAGTCAAAACCAGAAATGTTCAGTCAGAACTATAGAACTGCTGCAGATCAGTCAATAAGTAACTGGTGAAAGAATAGAGGCATAAATAAGAGTCCAATTAAATTCATAAAAAATAAACTATAAAAACAAAGAATGTCGTATCTTTATTAATCTTCTATGCTCTCTGCCGCTTTATCTAATGCTCTGCCATGTACTTTACACTGCATTACTAGAGTCATGCTAAATATAATAATGCAAATTCACATGGGATTATCAAAGCCCTACTATTCTCAACAGTATAAGTTAGATACCTACTTTTCTCAAGTTCTTTGTAGATTATTATATATTTCAATGTGTTAGTTTTCAGGCATTTAACATGTTGTGCCATGTCAAGGTTGAATAGAATTTCACCTATGTACATATCTACTCTCTTCTCGTATCAGCTTTTGCTGTTGAGTTTAGTGTTTTCATGGCAGAAATAATGAAGTTTATTTTATTATCTTTTTATTTTATTTTATAATTTAATTTAATTTTACATATCAGCCATGGATTCCCCCTCCCGCCTGCCCCCCCCCACATTCCCCCCAGCCCACTTCCCATTCCCATCTCCTCCATGGCAAAGACTCCCCTGAGGATTGAGTTCAATTTGGTAGATTCAGTCCAGGCAGGTCCAGTCCCCTCCTCCCTTCACCCAGGCTGAGACAAGTGTCCCTGCATAAGCCCCAGGTTCCAAA
>CABHPQ010149838.1:0-39847 GCA_902168405.1 Peromyscus aztecus
AACAGTGCCACAAAATGCTTACACCTTCTCATTTCATAGTATGAAGTGACCATTTCTTTATGAAAAATATTTCTACTTAATTGTTTAACACCTGAAAAATAAGGGAAACATGGCACATCTTTCTAATTTTTTTAAATAATCAGATCGTTTTGAATACTTTGCTATTACAGATAATACCCTTAGTAACACATGATTCTTTGAATGAATCTTTCATAACTTCTTAGAGAAAAGTTCCTAGACTAACAAGGTGCATTAGGTGTTTTAAAGCCTCTGAAACACTGTACCAAATGGCCCTACAGAAAGACTGTGCCAATTTACAACCACATGGATGGCCATTCTCATTGTGGTCTCACGGTCATTTGGTAGCAGCTTGGGGAACTGGATATTCTCTCCAATTTCATTGCTGTGCGTTTAATAGAAGAGGCAAGTCTGATAGGGTTTTCTGCTTGGCTCCTTTTACAATGTAAGACTTGCCAATTTCTGTAGGCTGTTTGCTTCCCTGTGGGTTGCTGGGGGAGTCGGTATCTTCAGTGAGCCTCTAACAGTGCACTGTCTTGTCTTTCTGACCAAATGCTCCTCTTTCTCAGCAAAGGCATGAAGGTTGCAAGTCTTTCTCCTTTTTCAAATTTTTTCTTTATTCATTTGTTTTACATCCCTAACACAGTCCTCCCTCCTCTCCTCCTAGTACCTTCTACCCATGTCTCCCCTGCAAGCCCCTCCCCATCAACTCCTCTTCCTCCATTTCTATTAAAAAAATGGCAGGTCTCCTATAGTTAAAACAAAACGTGGCATGTAAACATGTAGTAAGACAAAGCACCTCGCCTCATATTGAGGATAGGCAAGGCAACCCAGTAGGAGGAATAGGCCCCAAAAGCCAACAGAATAGTCAGAGACAGCCTCTGCTCCTGTTGTTAGGAGTCCCACAAGTATGTGGTGACAGTTTTGGAGAAGGTTCAATGAGGTGCTAAAAAGAAGATATATCCTTTTGTGTTTGGGTGAAATGTTCTGTAGATATATGTTAGATCCCTTAGAGTGATAACGTCTGTTAGTTCCACTGTTTCTCTATTTAGTTTCTGTCTAGATGATTTGTCCATGATGATGAGAGTGGGGTTGAAATCTCCCACTTTAATGTGTGAGGTTTGTTGTGTTATTTTCTATATCATAATAAGTTAAGTTCAATTAAAATATTTACTTTTAAAAAGTCAGTCCCTCAGCTAGCAATTTGGGGGCAGTGTGGAAATGTTCTGCAGTGGAAACTTCCTGGAACCAATTGAGGGCTAATGAGGACTTCTAGTAAAGAAGTATACAGAGTCTGAGCGGGCCATTTTTTGTAGCCAGGCAAGGTTTTCAGTGGCAGGGATGGATTATATTCAGTTGAGTTGTTGGCCAAGGGGGTCCAGTGCAGATCTGTAAGCAACCCAAGCAAATGTTAGGACAGAGGACCACTCTCAGAAAACTGACAGCAGGACTCATGGTTGAGGATAACATCTGCAGAGCTTGTTAAATGTAGAGGTTGAGGTGGTGCTTCCTTGAAGCCTTCACCCCTACTTTCTAGTCTCTTTGGAGTGAGAGGATACTCTGCAGGCTATAGAGAGAGAATCCTGGACACCAACCCAGTCACAAAAACCTCTACGTACAATCTGTCCAGTCTGTAAGATGTGCTGGCTATAGAGAGAGAATCCTGGACACCAACCCAGCCACACAAACCTCTACATACAATCTGTCCTGTCTGTAAGATGTACTGAGGCAAGGGTGGCATAGAACTTGTGGGAGTTGCCACCAGTTCTTGTTTAACCTGAGATCCATGCCACAAGAGGGAGCCAATGCCCTACATTGGCTGGATGGTCAGGAACCAGAGACTGGACACCCCAGAGACCTGGTGTAAAACCAAACATGACTGCTCCCACCAAAAGAAACAATGAAATGATCATAATGATAGTCTCCTGTACTCATATACTCAGAGATTAGTGCCTTGTTCAGTTATCATCTGAGAGGCTTCCTCGGGTAGCACATGGAAACAGGTGCAGAGACCACAGACAGATATTATATAGAGAAAGGCTAAATTGGAGGTTTCCATCTATTGCCTCCTCTTAGCTCTCAGGGAACCTTGAAGAAGAGGGGGAGGAAAACCTTTAGAAATCAAAGAGGATGGAGGAGAGTAGGAGAACATAGCCCACTGAACCAACTAAGCACCGCTCATATGGATTCACAGAGACCGAAATGGTAAGCACAGTGCCGGCATGGGTCTCTACCAGTTCCTCTACATGTATGTTATGGCAGCTAGCTTGATTTTTTTTTTTTTTTGTGAGACTCCTAACAGTGGGATCAGGTGATCTCTGACTCTTTTGCCTGTTCTTTGGGCTCTTTCCCTCCTATTGGGTTGCCTTGTCCGGTCTTAATATGAAAGCTTTTGCCTTGTCTTATCTTGTTTTCTTTTATTTGGTTGATGTTTCTTGGATGTATGCTCCTTTCTGAAGGGAAAGGTAAATGGAGTAGATCTAGGGGGCAGCGATTTGATTGGGGGAGCTGGGAGCAGTGGAGCGGGGGGAAGGTGATTAGGATGTATTATGTGAGAGAAGAATCTATTTTCATTAAAAATAATCACCAAAAAAGGGATCATGTCACTGAATATGCTTTTCAACAAGAAAAATGATGAACATAAAAGAATTCAACCATGATGTTCATTGTCAAAAAGTTGGCAAAAATCTTAGAACAGAAAAAAATCTTTCCTCTGTTAATAATTTTGTTATTCCTAGGTTAGCATTTGTAAATATAATAAAAATACAACAACATATGAATTTGGCACATTTTATGACCTACAATTGAAGTATTCCTAATTAGTGAATTTAATGTAATATTAATATATGAGTCAACTAAGTATTTACTATTAATCTTCAACTAAATGTATAACTTTTTTTAAAAAAACATACTATGGTCTACACACAAAGTGCCATTTTCTGGCAGCTTTATAAGGTCCTGTTATCTCCTCTGATGTTTTTCTCCAAAACTAAAATAAATGCAGATTCTAACTATCTGACACAGATCTCAGAAGTTCCCCTTTCTTGAGCAAATGTAATATCTGTGTGTCTTTCTCTCTCTGTGTATCTCTCTGTCTCTCTCTCTCTGTCTGTCTCTCTCTTTCACTCCCTTCTTCCTCCTCTCACTTATCTGTGGTGGTATTGTGTTCCCCAAAATATTGTGTACCTTAATAAACTTATTTGGGGTCAGAGACAGAACAGCCACAATATTAAACAGAGGTTAGGCAGTGGTAGCATACGCCTTTAATCCTAGCATTCCAGAGACAGAAATCCCTCTGGATCTCTGTGAGTTCAAGGCCACATTGGAAACCGCCAGGCATGGTGACACACGCCTTTAATCCCAGAAAGCAAGTCCTTAATCCCAGGGAGTGGTGGTAGAAAGGAGAAAGGTATATAAGGCGTGAGGACCAGAAACTAGAGGCATTTGCCCTGGAGAGGCATTTGCCCTGGAGAGGCATTTGGCCTGGAGAAGCATTGGGCTGGTTAATCATTCAGGCTTCTAGCAGCACTTCAGCTGAGAGTCATTTGGATATGAGGACATAGAGGCTTCCAGTCCGAGGAAATGAGACCAGCTGAGAAGTTGGCCAGGTGAGATTAGCTGTGGCTTGGTCTGTCTCTCTGACCTTCCAGTGTTCGCCTCAATACCTGGCTCAGGTTCGGATTTGTTTTATTAATAAGACCTTCTAAGACTCATGCTACACTTGTCTCCTGTTCTTCTCCTATCACTCTCTCCCTCTTCTCCTGTCCTATTCCTGTTCCCTGTCTTTCTTGTTTGATATCGCAAGAGATGCAAGCTATGCATTTTAGGAACATACAAACCATACTTCAAGGGGCTGAGGAGACAGTGTTCAGTGAACTCCCTACTTTGTAGAATCATGGGTTTGATTACCAGCACTCATGCGGTAGTTCAAAATGATCTCTAACTCCAATTTCAGGGAACTTCATGTCCTCTGGCCTTTGTGAGAACCAGACATCAACACAATGCACCCATGAAAACCAACAGTCATACACATAATATAAAATAAGAAAATGTTTTAAAAACATCTAATTCTACAATAACAATTGATTTTAGACCACATCATCTAGAAGTCCCAGAAAAACTATCCTCCACTAATACACAAGTTCATCAACTACATAGGGACCAATTTCCATATTGAGCATTCTAGAAGTGAAACAGGAAGTTTCTAAGCCCCATTTATATAGAACATGAATGTCATAAAAAGTTGTTAGTGAATCTCATGATGTTTGTTCATCATCTCCCTTTGTTCTGGTTCATAACTGATCTAAGTGAGAAATCTAAGTGAGAAAAAAAATGCCCTAGCTTCTCCATCATGTAGAGAAAGAATAGTATATTTATGTCCATTTTTTCCAGTTTCTTGAGACTAACCTCAAAACATCTTCTGTCTCTCTCTCTCTCTCTCCTGTCCTAAGCCCTGGCAGGACCTGCATACTGTACGAGTCTGAATGAGGTATCAGGCTGCTGCCCTAGGCCATTACCATGTCACAGGCTGTGATTATTTTAAGGCTTAGCAGCTTCCTCTCAGGAAGAAAGGCAAGAGTAAAGTGAATATCAAGAATTCTTAATTGTCAGAGGACTTGATGAAAATCCAGTTTTCATCTCATCTGTTTCAGAGTACAGATAAGACTTAGTAAAAGCTAGATACCTGAAGGTACTGGAGCATGAATGTGCTGAGAGGTATATAGCATACCCAGAAATGCCAGAGGATCATAAAAAGTATCATAAGACAAAATAATACTGAATATCTTAAAAAAGAGAAAAGGAGAAAAATCCTCACAAATGGGAAATTTACATATATTCACCTGGAGAAAGTACATCTACAAAACCATTCTCCAGGATGATGGTGGCATCTTCTCCTGCAAGAAGTCAATGCATAAACACTCAGAGAGCAGATTATCTTAGAAATGCATGAAGTACAACACATACTAACAATGGTACATGAAGAAACAGGGAAATGATCCCAAAGGCACAAAAATCTATAGAACATGACTAAAAATGGTCAAAATAATAACCGTTAACAGAGTCCTTTGAACTCTGAAGAACTGTGTCTAAACAAGAGAAGAATAGAAACAAAGAGACAAAAAAGTAGAAAAAATAATTTTGAAATTAAATAACATTATGTTAACATATAAAAATACCCTGAATAATTCAAATGGACTTGATTAAAGCAGAAGAAGGAATTGGTGAAATTGAAGAAACTTCATTTCAAATTATCTACTCAGAGAATTAAAAATTAAAAGATTGAGGAAAGAAGAGTTAAGGAAGTCTAAGACACATACAGTATCATGAAAGCATTGCATTATCCAAGGTTCAGATGGAAAAGGAGAAAGAAAAGAGTCAGAAAGAACATTAAGAACTAATGGGGTTGGTGAAGACCTTCTCCCATTCTGTGGGCTGTCGCTTTGCCTTGTTGACCGTATCCTTTGCTCTACAAAAGCTTTACAGTTTCAAGAGGTCCCATTGATTGATTGTTTTTCTCAGTGTCTGAGCCACTGGTGTTATATTTTGGAAGCGATCTCCTATGCCAATGTGTTCAAGACTACTTCCTACTTTCTCTTCTATCAGGTTCAGAGTAGCTGGATTTATGTTGAGGTCTTTGATTCACTTGGACTTAAGTTTTGTGCACGGTGATAGATATGGATCTATTTGCAGCCTTCTACACATTGATATCCAGTTATGCCAGCACCATTTGTTGAAGATGCTTTCTTTTTTCCATTGTACGCTTTTGGCTTATTTGTCAAAAATTATATGTTCATAGGTGTGCAGATTAATGTCAGGGTCTTCAATTCCATTCCATTGGTCCACATGACGGTTTTTATGCTAGTACCAAGCTGTTTTTATTACTGTAGCTCTATAGTAGAGCTTGAAGGGATCGCCCAATGACAGAGAAATGGATGAGATCTACATGAACAGTCTGGAAGTGAGTGGGGGTAATGAGGGGCGAGGGTTGAAGGAAAGAGAACTTGGGGGAGCAGGAGATCCCAACTGGATCAAGAACAGAGAGGGAACACAAGGAATGTTCAGGGTAAATGAAGACCACATGAGAATAGGAAGAAGCAAAGTACTAGAGAGGCCCACAGAAATCCACAAAGATGCCCCCACAATAGACTGCTGGCAATAGTTGAGAAATAGCCCGAACTGACCCACTCTGGTGATAGGATGGCCAAACACCCTAATTGTCATGCTAGAAACCCCATCCAATGACTGAGGGAACTGGATGCAGATACCCACGGTCAGGCCCCGGGTGGAGCTCTGGGAGTCCAATTGGCGAGAAGGAGGAGGGTTTATGAGAGCAAGAGTTGTTTGGACCAGGGATGGATGGAATACAGGGACGAGTGGCCAAACGAATGGAAACACATGAACTGTGAACCAATGACAGAGGGGCCCCCAACTGGATCAGGCCCTCTGAATGGGTGAGACAGTTGATTGGCTTGATCTGTTTGGGAGGCATCCAGGCAGTTGGACCGGGTCCTGTGCTCAGGGCATGAGTTGGCTGTTTGAAACCTGGGGCTTAGCGGAGATGCTTGGCTCAGCCTGGGAGGAGGGGACTAGACCTGCCTGGACTGAGTCCACCAGGTTGGTCTCAATCCTCGGGGGAGTCTTTGCTCTGGAGGAGGTGGAAATGGGGGGTTGGCCAGGGGGAGGGGGCGGAGCGGGAGGGGGGAGAACGGGAGAATCTATGGCTGATATGTAAAGTTGAATTATATTGTAAAATAAAATAAAATAAATTCAAAAAAACAAAAACAAAAAAAATTAACAACAACAACAAAAAAGAATGGCCCCAGAGTTCCAAAATCTGAGTACAGTGTCTATCCAGATTTAAGAAACACAGTCACTTGCTGGGGTTAATACACAGACAATCAAACTGAGGGACTCTACAATCAAATATTCAAGATCAAAAACAAAATTGATTTCTGAATGCAGCAAGTAAAAGGCAATTCATCACATTGAAAGGTGCATCAAGATTATCAAATTTCTTTACACCAGATGACAGCAGGGTGATATTTTCAATGTGCTAAAACTTAAAAAAGAACTGTGCCAACCCAAAATAATGTAACCAGTCAAATTTTCCTTCAATGGTGAAGCATATTTTAATAAAGACATCCCCAGGTACATAAAACTATACAGGTTTATTGCCATTAAGGATGCTAGTAGAAACAAGTAGAGGGAACTGTTCCGTATTAAAATAAAGATATTGATCAGCAACATGAATGCCCATGAACACATAAAACACATTAGTGTAGGTAAACACCGAGCAGATACAGAATGATGTCATACTGTGGTAGTGATGCAAAAATTCCCTTTAGGCATAATTTAGAATTTATAAGAGAAAAATATAATAAACAATTATATCCATAGAAATGATAGGGACATACACATATATAAAATTAAATATATACTCGAGAGAATAAATATATAATGCACAGTGGAGGGGATTACAAAGAAAAGAGCTGAGTGTTTAACAAGCTTAAAATAATTCTTTGCACCAGGTAGTGGCGGTGCATGCCTTTAATCCCAGCACTCGGGAGGTAGAGGCAGGTAGAGCTCTGTGAGTTCAAGGCCCGCCTGGGTTACAGAATGAGTTCCAGGAAAGGCATAAAGCTATGCAGAGAAACCCAGTCTCAAAAAAACCAAAAAATAAAAATAAAAAATAAAAAAAATTATTTGCTATTGAAAAAAATCTACCTCTGGAAGGCACACAAAATAAAACAAGAAAGAACCCCCCCCACTCAAAAAAAAATGCCACTGTGAAGAAAGAATAAAACACAATAGGAGCAGGTATCAAAATGTTATTAGGAAGAACAGAACTCTAAAAGAAAGTGTCAGTAGAAAGCTTTCTTTTTCTGTTACTCACTTACATAAAAAATAAGTTAAATTTCCCAATCAGAATATATTCAGAACCAAGATTGATTTTTTAACACTTCCCACCCATCTGCCTACAAAATCCTCACTGAATCTGAGAGACACTTTTTAAATTTATAGATGAAAATTGAAAAGTTATTGCGTTTAAATATTAAGCTCAAATTTTCAGATAACAGGAAGCTACAAGCACTTTTCTGACCACAGTGGAATGAAATTAGCACACAAGAGCATTGAAAGTATTTGAAAGTTAAGCAGTTAACTCCCAAACACTGAAGGAGTAGAACTAGAAATCAGAAAGAATATTAGAATTTAGAATTTAGCTTTAGAGAAAGAAAAAACAGAATGCAACATTTTGAAACTTATAGAATGCAACAAATGTAAAACTAAAAGGGAAAAACTGCTGTGTCAAAACCTATATTTATATGTAGGCATTGTGTAAAACACAATGTAGAATTAAAGCATGACTGAGATTACACCAAAATTGAAGAAATATTGAAAGTTAATATGGAACATATTAAAATAAATAATACAGAGTAATGAAGAGCTGTTTACCTGACAAGGCAAACTCAATTTACAATCTCATAGCTAATAATATTAACAAGTGAAAAACAGAGAAAGAAAAAAAGAAAGATTAAAAATTAAACTGATGCTATAGACATAAAACATGTCACAAAGTACTAATTAAATAGTTATACATCAATTAATTGAATACATTGAAGAAAAATATAAGTTCTTGTAAATGTACAATCTACTAACACTGAATTTAAAAGAAATAAGGTTCATGGATTTTTGTAACAAGTCAGGACATTGAAAGAGAATTTTTAAACTTCCCCTAAATAAAAATCCAGAGTCATATTATTTCTCAGAATTTGTACTGTCTTATGATGTCACAGTAGCAACATATATACGATTATAACTTACAAAGTCTGTAAATTAACCTGACACATGTTTCTGGAATTCCAAGGGAAAAGTCTTTGCCTGGACTCAAGATCATTGAACTCTTCCTGCTGTCTTTCACGTGGAAATGTGACAGGCATATCACACAGACTTTTTAATTTCTTTAAAATCCTTAATTTCAGATAATAATGAAAAAAATGCAAACAAACTCTGATTAAGATATCTCTTCAGTCCCCTCAAGCATTTCAAGATTTGAAGCAAAAAGAAAACTTTATCAATGACTGAATAAAAAGAAAAAGAAATTTCAACTTCAAATCAACTCAAATAGTAACTTAACAACACTAGTTTAGTGCATTTCCAAATGTGACCCAACTATTGACTTTGTTCATAAAACAGACATGGTATTATTATGCACACAGTGTTTAGGTGATTTTATACAAAAATCGATGCCTGGGAGGGGAGGACAAAGGCTACAATGTACCCAAAGCATATTTTCTAAATTTTACTAATTTGCTACTAAAATTTGTGTGTTAGAATTATTCACCATCCATTAGTCTATCGGCTAGTGATTTGTTTAAAACATTATTTTGCTTTCAGATGTTTCAAAAATATGTTTTACTATTCATTCACTCATAGAAGAAAGTTTTAACAAATGCCAAAATGAAATTATAAACTTTAAGAATTTATACATTCATAATACAGTTTTTTATTTTCAAGATTAGCATTTAACAAAATGTGTTGTGATTGAAAGTAGTCTGAAAAATGTGATATTTCAATTGATGATTTAGAATGTCTTGAACTGAATTTTTTCTGCACTATGTTTACAGGTAGATGTTATGCTAGTTGATCATAATCCTATTTTCTACCACCTAAAAAGGTGTTTATTTAGGACAGAAGATTTAAGACTCCTCATAGATGTGTGGGTCACAGAGGATCTCTGCTAGTCTGTCTATACAGGGTCAAAAGGAGCAGCCCCTCTTGTAGAACTTTCCTATATATACAGAAGTTATCAGTTTGCAGAAAGGTGAGCACAAAATTTTAAGAATTCTTCAGATCATGTCATGGAACAAACACACTATAGCCTCTTTGCTTATTCTACCAGCCAAAGTATATTTTATGATGAGTCCAATGTCAATGAGTTAGAGAAGTGTTCTCTTCACTAGAAATGGAAGAAATGAGGAGGAAAAAAACATATTATAAAAGGTAAAGTAGTTACTGTATTCTTAGATGATATTACCCATGTATATAACAATGATCATAACAACCTCCATTTCACCCTTCCTAATTTACCTGTATCTACCCCTGACCTATTCTCTTAAGTTAATGTCCTTTTTCTTTTCATCAATTTAACATTAAATGCCCTTAGGGCTGTCTATATATGCATGAGTATATCCATCCATCCGCTGGAGCATGGACAACCTACCAATGCCAGAACTCAAAAGAAGATCCCTCCCCAGCAGCTACAAAGTATCAGTAGCTTCAGAGGTGAGATCCAGTGGGTTCCTTCTCCATCCATGTCAGAATTTGTGCTGGCTAGATGTTATACAGGCCTTGTGAAGGTAATGTTTGTGAGCTCATTGTTGCGATAGCCACATAATATCGGTAAGGCAGTGTTACATCACACTCTTCACTGACATCTGGCTCTTAGCCATGACCAAGTATGCTTCTCCACATTAACTGTTGCCCACTGCAAAATGAGCTCCTCTGACAGTGTTCAGAGCAGCATGTATTGATGGACATGCACATGAACATTTAGTAGGCAATTTGGCAAAATGACTATATGCCAAAATAGCCATAGTGCTTTCTATCCTATGGCCTAGGATCTCCCAAGCCATGGATTTCTTTTTCACTAGGATTTTGTTATTAGACACAATCCTATCCTAGGGAATAGGCATCAAATTCAATCAAAAAGTAGTTAGTTATCTCCATAGAAATCGTGCCACAATTATACAAATGGGTATGTCTCCCTGCAAGGTTGTTATGTATGCATAGTCCAGTGCTAGGTAAGAACATTAGTGTGTTTTCTCCTGAGATAGTCTGTCTGCATGACAGCTTCTAGCATTATGAAAGCCAGACAGCAGGGAGTAAATTTCCCAGTAGGTTTGAGATCAATATCTCCCTGTCCTAAAGACAAAGAGTATGGTGGTTTCAGAAAGAGGGTCTTAAGATATAGTTTATATTAAAAAGTTACTTCCCACAGTTATACAATAATTATTAGAACTATAACTCAGAAATTTAGTGATATCAATTCAAATTTCTGGAACCATGAACATAGATTTTGCTTTTGACCAGTAACTGTGGTGGTTTGAATGAAAATGCCCTGTAGACTCGTATGTTTGAATGCTTGGTCATGGAATTGTTTCAGAAGACTTGGAGGAGTGGTCCTGTTGGAGTAATATGGCTTTGTTGGAGGAGATGTGTCACTGGGGGTGTGCTTTCAGGCTTAAAAATCACATGCCATGCCACAGTCTGTCTGTCTGTCTGTCTGTCTGTCTGTCTCTCTCTCTCTCTCTCTCTCTCTCTCTCTCTCTCTCTCTCTCTCTCTCCCTGTTGCCTATAAATCTCACAGATACTGTTCCACCACTACACCTATCTATTTCCTGCCATGATGATCATGAACTAACCCTCTAAATCTATAAGCAAGCTCCTGATTAAATTCTTTATTTTTTAAGAGTTGGCTTGGTGACAGTGGTTCTTCATAGCAATAGACCAAGAACTAAGACAGTAATATTATTTTTCCGAAATAATTTATTGTTAAATAAAATTTATCCAATCCACAGCAAGTATGTAAACTTTTTCAAATAACTTATTTTATTAAATCAGCCTCTTGCTTTTTAACAGTTAAACAGATTACATTAAAATTTATTCCAAAGAAAAATAATTTAGGGAAGAGAACTATAAGGACCTGAATACACATCAGAAGAATATAAGTATATAAAATAGAATATATTTTAGAATTTAAAGGGAGATTACATTACATATTATTATTATGATTCCCTAAAACAGCTGCAGATATAACCTTTAAGAGATTATTTACTTTTGCTATATATCTAACGGAAAGTTACATTTGTGTAATTTTGACTTTTATCTTGACACAAAAAATCACGTTCTGTGCATCAAAGGCAGTTTTCAATAGAGTATGCACAATCATGAGCAATTCTATTCTATGATTTACAACAGATGAAAGGAAATGTGCCTATGGCCACAGCATTGCTCAGTTTTGACAGCACTGAAAAATACATGGCATTGAACACACACACACACATACATATATGTAATGTGTATATATTCAGTTTTATCCATTTCTATTAATATTTTTAAACAAGAACTATAATGGGTTCGTTATACATATGGGATAAACAATTGAGAATTATCATGCGGTTTCACTTTCATAAAGCATGTATTCAATTGTCATTTAACATTCCCTGTGACATTCTTTGTCTAATTAAGCTAAGTTTTCTGTTCCTAGGACTCATATTTTATGTGTGGTTTTATCAATTATACATCTAAATAATTTCAGTTTCAGAGTTAAGAGTTTCAACAGGAAAAACATTAAACATACAGTAAATATAAACTGTTTAGGAGTAGAAATTAAGATGGAAAGCTGTTTCCTCTAGTCTTCAATCTCAATTCTTTATAAATTATCTAAATCTAGATGCTTTCTCAAACATTATATAAAGATTTCCACTGCTTTATTTTTAATTAAAAGAAGACACTGGTATTCAACTTTCAAAGCACAGTATACACAGTGCCAAGAAATACAGTGACTTTGAAACTGCTTTAATATTCATTTTAGGATTTAGATTTTATTAGGAATTTGCAAACAATCAATTATCTTACTGTACTTAGGATATTTGTTTCACAACATACGTTTTAAACAAATTTTGATAAGCCTAAATACAAATAATCTAAGTATGCAATCAATAGCAAAGAAATATAAGAAGATAAAATTCACTCAGAAATCTTAAAGATCAATCTAAATCCTCAATTAAAGATTCATAAGAACATTCATGTTCAGTTTAAATATTCAATTAAATAGTAATTAGCTCTTGGGAGTAAGAAGCAATCAAAAGTACTTGAATTGGTACACAAATTTTATAAAAATAAAAATGAACAATGTATGCCTTCTGTCATCAATATCTTCATTAACTTATTTGTGTGTGCATGTGAGCATATGCTTGTGACTCAGCAACTTATTTTGCAGCTGTTAAGAAACAAGATTTAAAGAGCTATGTAAATGAAAACTCTAAAGTATTTCCCAAAAATAGGGTTTAAAAAAATGTCAGAGTATAGAGATGTTTTATTTACTTCTCTATTGCTTTTGAAAGACACCATGATCAAGGCCATTTATAAAGAAAGCATTTTATTTGGAGCCCACAGTTTCACACAGTTACGGTCCATAACTGTCAGGACAGTGAGCAGGGCAGCAGGCAGGCAGGCGTGATGCTGGAGCAGTAGCTGAGAGTTTATATCTTGATCCAAAAGCACCAGATAGGGAATGATAACTGGAAATGGTGTAGGTTTTTGAAGCCTCTAGTATGTCTCCAAATAGTACCAATAATACCTCCTCCAACAAACTCACACCTTGCAATCATTCCCAAGTGGTCCCACCAACTCAAGTGCATGAGCCTATGGGTCCATCTTCACTGGAAGCACCACAAGAAGTTACTCAACTTGCCAACTTAATATTGTAATCCAGATGCGAGCAGATGCAGCATGCATGCAACTTTGTAAGACTTAATCCAAATGGCCCAAATCCAAACCTAGTATTCCTTATTAAAGTCTCCCGTGTGTTTGAAAAAGGGAGAGGATCCTGAGACAGATGTTCTAGTTCTGTCTTTTGCCCTAAGTTTAAGTTGCTTTATGTCTTCTGAATTCCTACTCAGTTCCTAATATCATGCTCATTACCTGTATGACAGATGGTCCCTCTAAGCTCTCCTCTTTATAAATTAATTTCACTCAACAGAGGTATGACTATTAATAGTTAAGTCTTATGGCAAATGCATTTCCATTAATAATTGGAGGTTAATATTACTTACATTAATAAATGATAGTTGCAAAAGTCCAAGGAGAAACATGCCATCAATATCTCAGCTGATTTAGGAAATTGAGAGCGAAACATCAGTAATTTACTGGAACTGCACAATTGATCATTGACAGAGCTAGATTGCTGTTCACTCTATCAATTTTGTGCTTTAATGAATTAAATTTGGAAAACAAGAATGAGTTTCAGAAAGACCATGGACTTTTCAAGAACAATATGTTAAAAGACTCATGCCTACTCGTCAATGCACAAACATACACACATGCATGCACATGAACATAAACACATATGCACACATGCACACACAGCATGTACACATACACATGCACATACACAGTTTTATAACACATGCATGGTGTGTTTAACAAACTTGATATTTTGATATTTATAAGAACTATTGATGATGTTTCATTATGCAAGTTACAGCACATTGAATGATCTCAGGTGTAGAGATTCTGTAGAGTTTTCTAAGTATTTCCCTATGAAGCAACCTTAGTAAAGTATCATACCATGGACAGTAATAATGTATTTATAAACTTATTTTTATATAGCAGTTCTTCTGAGATTAACCAGCATTTCTGGGGCATCCAAAGAGTTTTATTACCTCTTAAAACTAGCTAATTTGCTAAATTTTCAATATTATGTTACCTTATGGAATAATACTAAATGCAATTATCACCGATGATTAATGCAATATGAGAAAATCCATCTCTTCATATTGGAAAGTCAAGAGAGACTAGGAAAATGAATTCTATTTGATAGCATTACTGATTCACAATATTCTGACAAATCCTCATATATTATGGATAAATGCATTTAGTACCTTTGCTCTTAAGCAGTTCTTACACTCTCATTTCCTTTGAAATAACAAAGGAGTCATTTGAAGGAGGGTAGAGCAAAACCTTCTGTCATTTGAGGGGATTTGGACCATCCACATTGAGCACTCAGAAACACTGTATGCTTTCTATTCAACATACCATGGAAGGTCCAGATATAATCATAAGGATTAATTCATAAATGAACCTTAAATTACTACATAGTAAAGGAAAAATGAGCTAGTGTAAGAGCTGTGAATGATTCACTATTAAGCAGGTCCACACTGAGGTGATCCACTTCCAGTATTATCAGATGAAAAGCAACAGAACTGTCTCTCTATGTACACATCTGAGGATCCATTTATTTGTTGCTTAGATAAACAATAAAACTAACTTCATGGGTATTTCATTTCTGAAACATTTTTTAATTCTGACTAAATATGAGTATTAAAATCTATCATTGCTAATAGGAAATTTCTAAGAACTTTGGCTAGTGTCAATATAGAACAGGTAAAGTGAATAATGGCTGCTTCAATGCACAAGCTATGAAAGAAAAGATACAGTACTCATGAATGTATGTCTTTTTAATAAAATTAATTTTACTTTTTACTCTTTTTCAAATTATTTTCAATTATAAAATAATAACATCACTTCCCTTTTCCCTTTCCTCCATCCACACTTCCCCATGTATTTCAAATTTTTCCCAAAGCCTCAGCCCTAGACAAGGAACTATAGGCAAATGGGGGATGTTGAGATGGGATACCTTCTTAATGTTTGAATAACAGACTCCTTTACCATAGTATTTCTTTAGGGCTATACATCTCATTTGGACTTAAAATCTATTTATTTTACATTTTTCTGTGTAGTTATTACCACCAGACTGCTCTAAAACACACTGCTACTCTGTGGTCATCATCATTTCTATTTTGTTTACTCTATGCAGCTCTTGTTTTTATCTGTTTTTCCCTATAAACATAATAGCAACTTATCAATTAAAAAATAGATAACCTGAAACTATTCATCTGTTTGCTCGCCCTCAACTCTGACAGATATATCTTGGAAATACTGTGGTCTTCTAACAGCAGTATTGGCTAAATAGATAAGAGATTTAAGATGAGAAGAGCCCCAGTACTAATCATTTCCTAAGTTTCTTTTCCTTTGCTATTGTATTATAGTAATCTTGCTGAGCTAGATTACAAGAACCAAAAGCAGCAGTTATCATTGTTTACCTTTGGTAATTTGTCACATGTCAATTAACCATGCCTAGTTCCCAATTAGGTCCATCAGCATTTGCTGAATAAATGAATGGATAGTGGACAATAAATATTCATCGTAATATTGTTATGTGTTTCTGTAATGCATAAAATATGTTTGTAGTCACAAAATAAAAAGCTTGACATTTGAGTAATATATAGATTTACCTACAGGTAAGATTGGAATGGTATGTCTTTATTCTAATTTATTTATCTGAAAAGCAGCTGAATACACATTCATGGATGGAAACATGATAGAGCTAATCTATAATTTAATTTAATTTTTATAGTACAGAAAATCTTTAAAAATAATTGTGTTTAAAATAATAATAAGGATTTCTGTGATCATTATTGCTATATAGGCAATTTGAACAAAGGGGTATATAAGTAACAATACATGTCTACATAAAGATCAACTTTATAGTATAAACACTAAGTTCATTGAAAATCTCTATAATAGAAAGGAATCATGCCTCAAACTTTGTAAAAACAAAGCTGAGTCATTATGTAAAACTATCCACTTGAAGGTGCTTTGGTGGTATATAGAAGAAATTCTAGCACTGAGGAGTGTGAGGCAAGAAGATCACAAATTTCCAATCTAGGATCACAGATTTTAGTCTAGCCTGAGGTACAATAGTCAAACCTTGTCTAAAAACAACAACCATTTTGTGTGTGATTGAATCTCTGTTGAAAATGAAAAGATCAAAATGTGGACTTGAGAGTTCACATTTTCTTTTCATAATGGTAAAACAGTTTGATTGTGTTTGTATTCTCTGTTCTTTGACCCATTACACAATGGGTCTTACAATTGTACTAATTAAATGTACTAATTAAATCATTCTTATTTTATGTGATGGTATCTGTTCTTATACTATAGTTCTTAACATAAACATTACTGACAGCTTTTATATGAAGAACATTATATTTTTGAAAATCTCTAATCCTGAATATTCCTTATTTAATGTAAATATATAATAAATATAAAATTAAATACAAATTTGCAAAGGTGTCTCAGATATTCAGAGAAAACCTGGGGATATACATTTGCAAGTGATATACAAAGAAATACTGACAGACCACACCTTCCAGAAGACCAGGTAGGCTGCCTGCAAACCTTCCCCATCTCTCTGCTATAGCAAACCAAGTTCTCAGGGTTGCTCCTAGCTCTGTAAGAGAACACAAGCTGAAGCTTCCCCACTCCCATCCATAATTCCTGTGGTTCCCACAGACAAATCACCCCTGCCCTTCCCTTCCCTCCACAGCCCCCAACTTGGGTGGACACACCCTGCTCAACCAGAGGCCATGCCTGTCAGAAGCCTGAGGAAGGCTGCCCATGGATATGTCCTTCTCTCTCTGTTAACCAGGCCCAATTCTCAGGGTCACTCTCAGTGCTCCAGTAGAACACCAGAGACTGCTTCCCCTTCTCCCTGCCCATGCCTCCTGTGGATCCATCAGACTACCGACCTCTGGGCTCTCCACTACATGGCCTCCAAAATCAGCAACCATTCCTCTGGTGAGCATACCATCTGAGACGTCAGATACATAGGTAAAACTCAACCAACAAAGTCCCATAAAATCCAGGGTGGAAACAGAAACCAAGGAATAAAACACACACCCAACAAAGACAAACCCCGAAAGAAGACCCTAGACTTATAATCACTCCATATCCAGATACCTGTACACACTACTATAAGAATATGATTAATAATAGCTAGGGCAATATGTCTCCACCAGAGCACAGCTATCCTATCATAGCAGACTCTGAATATCCTTTCATTTGTGAAACACTAGGAAAAGACCATAAATACAACTATATGAAGATGATCAAGGTCCTTAAAGAGAAAATGAATAAATGCCATAAAGAAATTCAGGAAAACACAAACAATAAATTGAAGACAATAAATAAATCTTTCAAAGAAATCCAGGAATACAAAAGCAAACTGTTGAAGGAAACAAATGAAACTCTTCAAGATCTGAAAATAGAAATAGAAGCAATAAAAAAAAAATAGACACTGAGGGAATCATGGAAATGGAAAATTTAGGAATATTACAAAGGCAAGCTTCACCAACAGAATATAATAGATAGAAGAAAGAATCTCAGGCATTGAGGATATGATAGAAAAAAAAGATAAATGTGCCCAAGAAAAAGTTAAATCTAAAAAGCTCCTGACATAAAACACCCAAGAAAGCATAGACTTTATGAAAAAAAACACAAACTTATGAGTAATAGAAATAGAGGAAAGAGAACAATCATAGCTCAATTGCTCAGAAAATATTTTTAACAAAATCATAGAAGAAAATTTTCCTAACTTAAAGGAGATGCTTATAACAGTAAAAGAAGCATATAGAACACCAACTAGATTGAACCAGAAAAGAAAGTCCCTTTGCCACATAATAAGCAAAACACTAAACATATATAGCAAAGAAAGAATATTAAAGGCTGCAAAGGAGAAAGACCAAGTAACATAGAAAGGCAGATCTATTAGAATTACATCTACCTTTTCAACCAAGACTACAAAATTCAGAAGGGCTTGGACAGATATGCTGCAGACTCTAAGAGACCACAGATGTGAGCCCAGAATACTATAGCCAGCCAAATATTCATCACTATAGTGGGAGAAAATACAGTCTATTAGACTTTCTGGATAGTGAGACACGTCTGCTCCTGGCAGGACCAATTTACTTCAGAGAGGAGGATGGGCATCTAAGACACTCCATATGGAGTTCATCTTCTTCTTGGCAAAAATAGCCATTTGGGAAAGAGGCTGCTCTTGCCTGGACTGCTTGAAAAAAATGTATCGACTGGACATGCAGGACCCATAGGAAGGTGACCACTGAACTTTACAAGGCAAAATGGTCCTTTAGGTTCCTGCTTCACAGAGGAAACTGCCAGACATTCCACAGTACACAGAGAGAGGTGACTGAGAGACTCTAGGCCTGTGTGCTGAAGACAGATGCCCCAAATTTACAGAGGAACTTTGGATGACTGTCCAGGCAGCCAGCTGTCTCTGTCAGTCTAGATTTTTGAAAGTTGCTTATAATGTACTTCCTGTTTACTTAGGTAATATTATATCCTTCTGAGATCTTTGATGTAGTTGAAGACTAGATAGTTATAATTTTCCTTGGTTATGATAAGAGATAAGATAGATCTGAAACCTTAGACTCACAAATATAGGATGGACTGGATATTTTCTTTAATTTTGCTGGATATAAATAGACTACATGTTGTAACTGTAATTCTTACTTGAGAACTGTTTTGTTGTGTGTGATTTTACTATGTTGAAGTTAAAAACCTTCCTTTTCAATAGAAAGAAAAGGGGAAATGATGGTAATGTTGTTCTGTATGCTGTGAATGTGTTGCTCTGATTGGTTAATAAATAAAATGCTGATTGGCCAGTAGCCAGGCAGGAAGTATGGGTGGGGTAAGCAGAAGAGAAGAATTCTGGGAAGAGTCAGGAGTCACCAGCCAGACACAGAGGAAGCAAGATGTGAAGGCAGAACTGAGGAAAGGTACCAAGCCATGTAGCTAAACATAAATAAGAATTATGGGTTAGTTTAAATGTAAGAACTAGTCAGTGATAGGCCTGAGCTAATGGCTGAGCAGTTAAAATTAAAAAAAGAAAACACTGTCTAATTTAAACAATACCTATCTAAAAATTCAACTCTAAAGAACATGCTAGAAGGAAAACACCAGACCAGGGAGGTTAGCTACACACATGAAAACACAGGAAATAATAATCTCACTTCAGAAAAAACAACAAAAAAGGAACACACACACACACACACACACACACACACACACACACACACACCACCAGCACCACCAACAATAACAACAACATAACAGGAAAAAATATGGTATTCATACAATTGAGTTTTACTCATTGAACCAAGAGGAGGGTGGACATCATGATATGGATCCAAATAGAAAAAAAATCCTCCTGAGTGAGGTAACTCAGACCAAAAAAGACAAATATGGTATGTGTTCATTTAGCAGTAGATACTAGTTGTTAAGTAAATGATAATGGAGCTATAACCCACAGAGAATTGGTAAGAAGGTGGGCTATGGGGGGAAGGGATTTTGGGATGAACTTGTGGTGGGTGGGGATGGGAACAGGAGGGATTAGTTGGTGGGTGTTGGAAGAAGAGTGCAGGGAAAGACACATCGAATTGGGGGTATTTGGATAGGGGTGTGGAAACCAAGAGCAGTGGAAAATCTTTCAAATCTATGAGGCTGACCCTAATGAAGCCTCCTAGTAATGGAGGATCCTGAGTTTGAACTGGCAATCTTTTGTAGCTAGGAAAGGTTTCCAGTGATAGAACTGGGTTACATTAATTTGAGTTGTTGGCAGAAGAGGTCCTGTGGAGATCCTTAAATAACTCAGGCTGATGCTAGGACAGAAGATTGCTTGATGGATATGGACAGCAGGGCCTCATTGCTGAGGACAACATCCCCACAGTTTATTGAATGTAGAGATGTCAAGCTGGTGTAGTCTTGGAGCACTCACTCCTATCTTCTAGTGAGTCTCTTTGGCATGAGAAGGTACTCTGTAGGCTATGGAAAGGTACCAAACCACATAGCTAAACATAATTAAGAATTATGGGTTAGTTTAAGTGCAAGAGCTAGTCAGTAATAAGCTTGAGCAAATGGCCATACAGTTCCTAAATAGTATAAGCAAACATCTGTGTGTTTATTTGGGTCTGAGTGGCTGCAGGCCCAGGCAGGACTGGAGAAACTCCAGCTACACAACACTACTGGCAAAAAAAATCAATGAGATAATTCCTAATGATATTCTGCTACAATCATGGATTTGTGTCTTACCCAGTTGTTATCACAGAGGTGTCCTCCAGCAGCATATCAGCAGTAAATGGGCACAGGTACAGAGATCCACAGCCAGACATGCTGAGAGAGAGAGTCTAAATTGTAGGTCTCCATATGGTCCTTCCCCTCATAGCTCAGGGAACACTGAAGCAGAGGGAAAGGAAAGACCATAGAAATCAGAGGGGATGGAGGATGCCAGGAGAGCATGGGTCACTGAATCAATGAAGCAGGGCTCTCAGAGAGTAAAATCATCACCAAATCAACATGCTCTTTGCATATATATTGTATATGTTATGACTGTTAGCTTGGTGTTTATGGAGGACTCCTAAAAGTAACAGTGGGTGTATCTCTGACTCCTTTGCTTGCTCTTGAGACGCTTTTCCTCCTATTGGTTGTCTTGGCCAGCCTTGAGATAAGTGTTGCTAGAGAGCTTCTCTCCAGCTCCCAAGTCCCGCCAGTCTCCAGCTACAAAGTCCTGCCAGTGCCCACTTACAAAATAAACACACAGACTCTTACAATTTTCCTTAGTTATGATAAAAGATAAGTTACATATAAAACCTTAAACACAAATATAAGATAGATAGGATATCTTCTTTAATATTGTAACTAATTCTTACTCAATAATTGTTTTGTTATATGTAATTTTACTATGTTAAAGTTAAAACCTTCCTTTTTAAAAAAAAGAAGAAAAGGGGAAGTGCTGTGGAATGTTCTGTATGACAAATATGTTAATGAATAAAGCACTGATTGGCCAGTAGCCAGAGAGGAAGTATAGGCGGGACTAACAGAGAGGAGAATTGAGGGAACAGGAAGGTGGAGAGGAGACTGCCTGGAGCCGCCACCAGAACAAGCAAGATGTAAGGTACCAGTAAGCCATGAGCCACGTGGCAAAGTATAGATTAATAGAAATGGGCTAAATATAAGAGTAAGAGCTAGACAATGATAGGCCTGAGCTAATGGCCAAGCAGTTTAAATAATATAAGAGTCTGTGTGTTTATTTTGTAAGTGGGCACTGGCAGGACTTTGTAGCTGGAGACTGGCGGGACTTGGGAGCTGGAGAGAAGCTCTCTAGCAACAGATAAGGGCTTTTGCCTTGTCTTATTGCAGTGGTTCTCAACCTGTAGATCACCACCCCTTTGGGGGTCAAACAACCCTTTCACAGGGGTCACCTAAGACCATCCTGCATATTAGATTTTACAGTGTGATTCATAACAGTTGCAGAATTAGTTATGGAGTAGCAACAAAACTACTTTAATTGTTGGGGGTTGCCACAAGAGAAACTATATTAAAGGGTCACAGCAATAGGGACTCTTTAATACAGAATGTTGAGACCCATTGTCTCATTGTATCTTCTTTTCTCCTGTTTGACTGTTGTCTCTTGGACACCTGCTATTTTCTGAAGAGGAAACAGAAGGGAATTGGATTTGGGGAAAAATGGAGATGGGGCGAGTTAGGAGGAGTCAAGGGAGGGGGACTGTGGTTGGGATGCATTGTATGAGAAAAGAAATTATTATTAATTAATAAAAGAAAGTGATCAATACTGATGTGTTCTTAAACTTCTAAACTATGGAGAAATTCATATTTTAATAATGAATAATTTAAGAGTTGTCATTTCAGGATGTAACACTTCCATCTTAGAACTTATTTAGTATTTCCTTATGTACTAATTATTCTGCTGATTATAAATTAAATCATGAAATTTTTCCTCAACAATAATGAAACTATAGATTTAAATTTATTGTATGTAAATATTTTCTAGTTCTGTTCTTAAACATTTTCTGAAATAAATGTGGTGGTTCATTTTGTTTTGTTTTCTTTTGGTTTGGTTTGGTTTGAGACAGTGTCTTGCTATATAGCCCTGGCTGTCCTAGGCTTCACTATGTATACTATGCTAGTCTCAAACTATATATAAGACCTCTTCTTATATTTGGCTTGATTCTTAGGCTAACATAATTACAGAAGAGAAATAAGTGATATGCTCCTTTGGTTCTTTTCTGGTACTTCTTTCACATGGAATCTTCAACATTACTCGTCATGCTTTGTTGAAAGTTCTCAGTGAAGTTACCCAACAAAAATGCATAAATGAAGATATTTTTCTGTAAATGTAATTATTTATAATAGTAAAGTAAAAATGGAACACCCATAAAAAATATCTGCTGCAAATTTCTAACAGCCTGAGGCAAAATAACAGTAGTATTAAAGCTCTGGGTAGGCATTGGTCAGAAGCAGCTGTTTTAAATTGGCACATCCCCTTTCAAATGAGCCTCCAATAACTGTTTATTTCTACCATCACAGGTTGGCAAATTTTTCCAGGGCTAATTATCTTCTGTCGTTCAAAATGTACTCTCTGTGGCATTTAACAAATTTGAATTGGTATGTATGTCTGAAATGCGATGCTTAATTGATGTGAATTCAAAGTATTATAGTGTGTTCCTTCATATCCATCCTTGGTGTTCAAAAGTGGCCACAGACATCAAATGTCCTTTGAACACAAAAGTGATAATGAGGAGAAGAAGTTCTTACCAAATGCATGGGATAGAGTAGATTGGTTCCCTACTCTACATCAAACAAAGAATCTAGGCAAAAGGAAGTATTCAAACTGCCCAACACTGCATCAAGAAATCAGTTTCCTTGCTTAGTAAACAATTTAGAATCCCTGTCTCTTCCTAGGTTTGTTCTTCTGCCATCTTTTTGATTTTTTCTCTGACCAGACATCAAAGATGTACAGATTATCTAGTATTTTTTGTCAGTTGCATGGCTGGTGGACAAATTTTGTGGGCATGAAGCATGCTACAGTGTTCAAAATTTGTGAGACAAAGGTTTGATCAGCCCTGCACATCTTACATGTTCCTCTCCAGAACAATGTCTCACAGAGTTACAAAACTAATCATTTTCCCTGATTCTCATGTCAGTTGGAAGTCTGAATAAGCCTTCCTATTATTCTTCAAGTTAGCTAAGCATATTACCTCTAAGGTCAGACACACTGAACATAAAAAATAAAAAAAAATAAAAAAATAAAAAACCATTATCTCCATTTTTATGAAAAAAAAAAACTGACAAGGGAAAGAAGCTGATTGGATTTTCTTCTTTCTTGCATTTGACTCTGGAGTTTCTACCTGGTATCTTCACTAGTCTGATTACCTGAACCACATTTCTGATTTAGTTGGGAACTTTCATTTGCAGCAGCTGTCGTACCCTGAACCAACTAATCGACATTCTTTCTGTTTCTTTCCTTTTGTGGTTTCATCTGTCATCTTTAATCAAAATCACTATTCTAAAAATGTTGTAATTAGAATTAGAAAAAATACACACCTGTTCTGAGTATTAGTATTCAACATAGGATTAAATGTTTTCAGTGTCTCATCCTGCGCAAGTAACCCTTTGTGGTTGTATCTCCACAGTCTTAAAGTCTTCTTAATCCAAGTAAAAATGATCCCTTTGTATATCAAAGGTACACAGTGCCTCTCAGCATTCAATTTTAACACTTCCCATGCAAACACTGGCAACTAACAAAAAATATCTAAATTTTTTCTTCTATAAAGGTGTCAAAAAACATGAAGAAGCCAAGTGGTGGTGTAGCATGCCTTTAATCCCAGCAATAGGAAGGCAGAGCCTGGCAGATCTCTGTGAGTTCAAGGCCAGCCTGGTCTACAGAGTGAGATCCAGGACAAGCACCAAAACTACAAGGAGAAACCCTGTCTCAAAAAAAAAAATGAAGAAGGAGCTGGAAAATTGGCTCTGTGGTTAAGAGCCTGAATTGCTCTTCCCGTGAGCCAGGTTTGATTCCTAGTACTTTACAACTGTCTATAACTCTAGTCTCTGGTGATTCAATACCTTCTTCTCAACTGTCTGGGCACCAAGCATGTTATATGGGACATAGACATACATGCAGGCAAAACATTCACACACATAAATTAATAGTAGTAGTAGTAGTAGTAGTAGTAGTAGTAGTAAATATATTATAAAAGTTATGACTAAAATTTACTGGAAGTTGTAAGATGTGGAACCCTGAACCTGATCCCAGACTTATTTACATGGAAGCAACAAGATGCCTAACGGGAAAAAAAAAAAAAAACAAAAACAAAAAACAAGCATTTTAGTAGGTTTGAAAAGTGAAATTCACATGGTTAATGTTCCTCTGTCTTTCTGCTGTGATGGATGATTTGTGTACCCAGATTAAACATACATTCTGACATATGTACAGAACTTTGCAGAAGATATTAGCGCTTATGTTAGTGGGCTCAACAAAATGTACTCAGCCTTTCCAAACACATTTGGTCATATTTCAGCCCACTGAGCTGGACAAACTGCTGGGGAGGAAGGCATGTTCTCTTCTTCACAACTTAACCTTGACCTTATCTCAACTTTTCGTGGCATTGAAATGAGACTTATGACCATCTGAATTGTAGATGACACATGTCCCAATCTATCATATACTTTTGTGGAAAGAACGTGTTTGTTATTTCTTATCTGGGTGACATTAACAATTACACTTATATCAAAGAAAAATCTTGTCTCAAGAGAAAAAATTTATAAACTTCAATGTTTTCATATTATAACATAATTACATCATCCTTCTTTCCTTTCCTCTCTCCAACCCCTCCTATGTACCCTACCTTACTCTCTCAAATCAATGATTTCTTTAATTATAGATATATAGATACTGATATATATATATATAAGAACATATAGATATGGATAAATATTCCTAAATATTAAATGAAACCTCCTCAGTCTACATAATGTTGCTTGTTTCTATATGATTCGATGGCTTACCATTGGTATTAGGCAACCTGTTATGGGATGTGTTTCCCTTACTCTCTATATTCCCTAGCTGCCTGTCTTTCATTGTCTAGGGTTAAGACCTGAGGAGCTTTTTCTCTTCCATGCTATCAATTCTAACGGTGTCATTATTGTCCTAGTCTTGTTGAAGCAGTCATACTGATGACACTGAATGGGTTCAACTTCTCTGACATTTCTAAGAAACAGAAAAGTCTAACAATCAACTTTGTTTTTCCCTGAAACTTCAGTTTTATCAATCACCTTTTCTGCAATGATCTGTGAACCTGAGGTGACAGACACTGAGCCAACTGCTGGTGACAAGAAACATCACAAGTAAGAGAGAATAACTTATAGCTACTATTTTAATAAGCCAGCATAATCCTTAACCACATTATAAACAATTAGCCTTCTAACCACAGTTAAATGTATTCTCACCCTTCAAGAAGGAAATTTCTCCTTGAAACAGATGGAATACCCGTTTAAGACCCTTGTTCAAACAGCTCTTTGAAAACAGAGCTGTAAAACATTTCATAAGAATGTAATGAAATATAAAATGTTTGCAACTACATTTATTTAAGTAAACTGTTTTAGTAATAAAAATTACATAAGTGTATTTATATTATTCCTAAGTTACTAGAGAATACACATTTACTTTTCTTCCAACTATTTCCTACATAAGATAATGAAACTCTTTGCTCTATATTTCCTGAGGAAAAAAAGCTACTTTCCAGACCATTACAATCTAATGGATATACACAAATTGATATTAAATCAATACAATATAATAGTAATTGTAGAAATATCTCACTGTTGTATTGTGCAAAGATAAATCATTTAACTGTGAATTGCTTAATGAACTGTAATCCTTTTTAAACTTTGCAGAACTATAAAACTTTTTGCTACTTTATTGTTTCTAATAAACAATAATCAAGTGTGGAAACATACTATAATACCTACACTTTTTGGCCTTCCACTTCTCATTGTGATTTTTTGTTGTTGTTAAATTAGAGTGATGACTCTGTATTCTATCTAAACGGCAAACTGAAAATTAAAGAAGATGTGTAGTGGAGTGTTTCCCAAGTATGGTTCCCCAAGGTAGCATTTGAGGTGATGGAACTGACAGTCAGTGGGAAGTTCAAGGACAACCCAGCATGATACATCTGTGCATTTTTTGGGGCTTCACTTCCAATATTTAATAGACAGTTGGTATTAGGTTGTGATGAAATGAAAAATGTTAAAGAAATATTTTAAGAATGTCTCTGCTCAAGAGAGACTACACTAAAAGAAATTTTCATTTCTATCTTATGTATTAATCAATAACTTCAGAGAAAAGGGTACTGGGAATTCTCAACAGTTTGGAGCACTGCAAGACTAATACTAACTACATGAATGAGCAGTGGGAGCAGAGATGGCAGGACCTCCAACGAGATCAGTGAGATGCACAAAGTAATTTTTACCACAGCTTTTATCAAGATGTTGTGACAGATTCTAATTTAGTCCTTTATAAGTGGTGTTTGAAAAATTGTGAACAAAATGGAATTAGTTCTGAGGTATTGAAAATTTGAGGAAGAAAGTGAGTAGAGAACAAAAGCTAGTCACTTATTTTTAGATAACCAAACTTTAGCATTTCAAAAATACCAATGGAAGACATAATTGTCTCAGTTACATATTTATTCACTACTAAAGGTAGCATTATATTTATTCCTGTGTGTGTAGTTCACATTTCTCATCATGGGACAAAAGGTAACACCTGATTAAACCCTAAGAGAAGATTTATTTCAGTTAATGGTACCAGAAGTCTCAATCCACTGTGGTGGGAAAGCATCATGAAAGCAGTTTCTCTAATTGTTTAACAGGAGTGTGAGGGAGTCCTTCTTTGCTATAAACAAGAGGCATAGCTAAATATAGATCATGTTAAATTCAGAGCGATCGATATAGAGGAAACAACATTAATAAAACCAAGGAGATGTACTTTGGAATATGTAAAATACAGAATGTGAGAAGGGTCTTCAAATTACCTAGAAATGTAAGTAATACTGTGTAGGAATGGTGGCAATGAACTTGATTTTGTAAGTCAAGGAAAACTATGTTTTCTTTATAAATAAAAACCAAATAAATGTTATCAGATTTTTTACTTATTAACCATATATATGATTGGTGAATAAAATACATATTCACTTTGGGACTGAAGTTTCTATGACTTTTATTCACCCAAATAGGGTATCTGTGGCCAACCAAAGAAACTATTTTGTTAAACTTCCTGGGTCTGATGATACTTAGTGTAGAAGAATTACAATAAGACTATCAGATTTTAATAAATGGCTCAGTACAGCTAGAAATGATGATTTGTATAAGTCACAAAAACCATTCAGGAAGGTTGCTTTCAGGTGGGAAATGATTTCCGAATCTATTGAAGGCTTGATTCTCATGGCAGCAGTGCTGAGGGTGAGGAATAGAGGCAACTGATTCATGAAAGCTCTAACATTCATTGATAAAAATCACAGCTTAATGGACTATTCAGATGTGGAGGCTTCTTGGAATTCATGTCGCTTGGACACGGCTAAGAGAGTTTGTCTTAGATCGTTGTCATCTTTTCTGTCTTTTCTTGCTTGCCTCCTGGCTACAGTGAAGTGAGCAACCTCCACTACTGTCATTGTCACCCCCATGACATCGTGTCTCATCTCAGAGCAATGGAGGCAGCTGGCAGCTAATCCTAGTAAAATTAAACCTTTCTTTCTTTAAATTGATATCTCTCAGGTATTTTGTCAGTGACAGAATATTCACTGAGGTGAAGCAGTAAATAAGCTAATTTCCCATGGTTTTGCTTTCTAACGTTCTATTTTCATATGTATTGTTACATATGAGATGGCGTCCCCTGAATTTATGTGATGATTTCCTAATCCTTGATTTCTCAGAATGCAATATCAAAGAGATGATTAAACTAGAATTTAAACTTGTACATGAAGCCCTAATTCTAATAATACTAGTGTAGCAAGAAAAGCAAGGAAGTTCCAGAAGTGCACACAACAGAGGGGCAACAGTGTGAAGAAGCAAAAGCAGATCAGCCATCAGGAAAAACAGAGACCAGAGAAGGCACCAGGGTCTGTGTGAACTTTGGCTTTGTTTAAGACACCAGCTTTGTGTCCTGTGGGGAGGATAACAGCACTCATAAATGTATATGGAGAGGTGAATGAATAGATAGATGATAGAGTGATAGATAATAGAGATACGGCATACAGATAAAGGATAGATAGGGCTGATAAAAACGATAGTGGAATGGAAAATGATAGATGATAGATTAGATAGTTAAATGATGAATTAGATAGACAGATGTCTGACAGAAATAATCTTGAGATTTAAATGTAACGAACATTAACTTGAAAGAAACTAACATTAGCTTGATAGAAACTATAGGACAAAACATTAATACTTTTGTATTTAATGAGATTAAAATTTTATTATCAACTAAATGAATTGAATGAAACAAATATTTTATAATATTTTCCCAGACAAATTGTTATGGAAAATGCCCTGGCATTTTTGTATGCATTTTAGGAGTGAATTTATTCTAAATATGATTTCAAACTTATAATGAATTATTTTCAAATAAAATATGCTCTACCTCTATAAATTTTCTTCTAGATAGTCTCAAAACATTTATAAAGTATGTGTTTGGATTCCTACTTGTTTAGAAATATATATACAATCAAGACATTGCCAAAACTATCTGAAAATAGTTTATTTTTTAAATTTCTGGTAAATTCATAATATTCCAATTATAACATTATGAATGATTCATATGAATATGGTTCTTATAATACTAGTATTCTTCCAGCTGTTTTGTAAATCAAAGTCTAGCTTGGCACTCTAGTAGATTATCACCTAAAACACAATCAAAATTAAAAAATGAAAACAATATTGTGGTTAGGCAAATAGTTTTTTCATGAAATTTTCTTTCCCAAATATGATAATTGTCCAAATAGATATAAGAGTTAAGGAAATATAGTTTCTAAAATCTGAGAAATATTGTGTAGTTATACTTACTTTGATGTCTTTTTACTTTTAAATGTGTCTACAAATGCTAAAGATTCCAAAACTAAGTATTTTTTTGCAACATATGGAAAATGTATACTGACAAGTTCAATGAAATTGTAGCATAATAACAGCCATAACAGTGCCTTTGGTTCAAGAAGTAAAAATGCAAAAAAGGTGAGGTCTGAAATAGCTGTATATTATGATTTTAAAATGTTTAATAACAAATTGATAATATGCGGTGATATTCATTTTGTGTGGCAGTTTCTTCCCAGGTTAAAGCTATCTTGAAGGGAAGCTCATTAAAATACAGATGTTAAAAGGGAGGTGGAATAGCAGTTGTTCTAAGAAGAGGTAAACCATTCCACCCTGAAGTGATATATGTTAACCTCAGAAAAGAAACAAAGCAATAATGTCAGGAAAACATTGAAACTATCCAGGTTTACCTGGCTTCTCTATCCCCAAACATATATAAACAATAAGGACTGCTGAGAGTCAATCACAGACAAACAGAGCTGCCTATAAGGGTCTCAGAACAACTGAGTTACCAAAAAAGGACTTTTCCAACCTGTTGAGATGCAAGCAAATTTTGCAGTATGTTCCAGGCCTTCAGTAGTTTTCATGAGCTACTGAGGTAGGTTTTATTATTTACAGCTTTCTTTGAATGATTTATGCTATTGTAATTAATACATGCATAATCTTATTAATAACCCTAACAAAACTGATAAATCTTAAAGTAAGGTGATATCCTTACTTTATCCTGCCAAAGTTTGGTTCCCTTTCTGGGGCGAGTAGACAGTTGTACATATCTCCTCAGGAACAGTGTCACACAACAACACACTAGGTATACAGAAACTATCTTATCCATTTTCTGAGCATAGTAAAATAATTTTCCTGGAATGATATGAACATATTTTCATTTACAAAGAAAATCACTTAGGTATACATTTAAACTTAGATAATGTTCATAGTAATTGCTTCATAGATATTTTGCATTTTTCATGTTTAATATAAGATTCATATTCCATTATTTGAAGATTATTGAATTAGTTATTTAATTCCAATTAACTATATTTATCATGAAGATTAAAGGGAATATTTAACACTGTCAGAGTGATGTTTGATTTAAATCAATTTTAGTATTTTATGCACAATGTTGACACACCATTTCACCAATTGGTTGTTTGGGGCCAAACACCCAGCCCTATAAACATATATACAAGTAACATTATATGGACTGAGCAGGTTATATTTAGGAATACATATGTATATTCAAGACCTATACCTATAATGAAAATAGAAATCATGGATTTGAAGTTGTGTAGGAAGAAGTATGGGAGGGTTTGGAGAGAAAAACAAAGAGAAAAATTTAATAAAATTGCAATATAAATAATAAACAACAAAAACTTGCCAAACTTAAAAAAAGTATTTGAATTATATTCTTTGTTTCCTTTAACTGAGACATCCATTAATTGCAGCACTGCTCACAAAAATGAAAATTATCAAATCAGCCTCTATACCCATTAACAATTTGATGGATAAATATAGTATACACATACACAATGCTTTTGTATTCTTTATTCATATAAAGATGGATTGAATCATGCTATTTTAGAAAAATGCTTGGAGCTACAGATTATCATGATATCTGAAATATATCAACCTCAAAGAACAAATATCATAATTTACTTTCATCAGGGAGGAAATAAAAGATAGATATGAAATTCAAAGGGACACCTAGGCTGAAGCAGAAGTCTTTATCCAAAAGACATAGGTGTGTAAGAAGGGGTACCAGGAAGAAGAAATATATATTATTATTATCCCAGTGGATTCAAAATTATTCCAAATATTTCAAACTGAATTAATTAAAAAAAACTGACTACACAGTAAATTGAACTGTATCACTCAGTTTCTCCCTAGAGAATTCGTTAATACTGGCCACCAGATTCCTAGAAATGGTTAAAATACCTGAGAATTATTGCAAATGATAGAGATCTTATAGATTAAAGATCGTTTAGATAAGTGATGGATGATGAATAGACAGATATAGGTAGGTAGGCAGATGATAGCTAGATGATAGCTAGATAGAGAGAGAGAGAGAGAGAGAGAGAGAGAGAGAGAGAGAGAGAGGAAGCACAAAAGCAACCATTAAGCTATCATAAAAAAGTAATTACTGGATGAATGTTCAAATATTACTAGAGGTCTTAGCTGAGTGTAGTCAGAAGTTTTCTCTGGTCCTATGGAATCTCTCCCACCCTTGTCCCATAGCTGCTTGGTCCCAAATAAACACACACAGGCTTATATTATTTTTAAACTATGGCCATGGCAGGATCCTTGCTAGCTAGCTCTTATATCTTAAATTAACCCATTTCTATACATCTATACTTTGCCATGCTGCTTGTGGCTTACCGGTACTAAACATCTTGCTTCTCCTGGGGATGGCTAGCAGTGCCTCCTCTGCTCTCTTTTTCTTTCCTCCTCTCTCTCTCTCTTTAGAATGTCCTACCTAACCTTATTCTGCCTCACCATTGGCCAAACAGCTTTATTTGTCAACCAGTCAGAGCAACACATATTCATAGCATACAGAACACCATCACCCATAAACTGGAGCAATTCTTGTGGATTCCTGGGAATTTCCCTAGCATCATGTTTCTCCCCTAGCTCCGTAATTGCTCCCTTTATTAAGATATCTCTTTCATTGCTCTCCCACTCCATCTCTCCACCAACATGACCATCTCTTTCCCTCATGTTCTTCCCTTTACCACCCCACCCCCGACTCTTAGTTTACCCAGATCTTATCTCTTTCCCCTTCCCAGGGCTATCCATGCATCCCTCATCTAGTAACTGATGGAAGCAATTGCAGAGACCCACATCTAAGCACCAGGCTGAGCTACAGGAGTCCAGTTGAAGAGAGGGAAGAGGGATTATAGGAGCAAAGGAAGGGGGGGTCAAGATCATGACGGGGAAACCCACCAATATGAGGCAGATGACCCGAACTTGTGGGAGCTCATGGACTCTAGATTGTCAGCTGTGGAGCCTGCATGGGACTGAATTAGGACCTCTGCATGTGGGTAACAGTTTTGAAGCCTGGTCTGTTTGTGAAACTGCTGGCAGTTGGATCAGGATCTATCCTTGGTACATAAGCTGGCTTTTTGGAGACCATTTCATATGGTGGGATGACTTGCTCAGTCTTGACTTGTGGGAGGAGGTGCTTGGTCCTGTCTCAACTGAATTTGCCAGGCTTTTTTGACTCCCTATGGGAGGCCTTACCCTTTCTGAGGAGTTCATAGGGGTGGATTTGGGGAGGTGAGGAGGGGAGGGAGGGGGAATTATGATTGGTATGTAAAATGAATAAAAGATAAATTAATTAAAAAATGCCATTACATATAAAGCAGTTAGAAGCCTTCTTAAGCTACTTCATTTAATTGTTACAATAAAATACAAAAAAAAAATAAGAGCAACTTCTATGTAATGTTTGAACTGAGGGACTCAACAGGAGCCCTGATATACATATAAATCAGAGAAAACAAAACCATTCTGGGTTTCCAGTATTGACACATAAGAAATTCACCACAAATAAAACACGGAGAAAAGATGAGAATAGATGTTATAACACATAATTAACTTATTAACATATAAGAAATATCTATCTGAAAATTGCTGTGGGATGATCTTTCTGTATGCTGTGAATATGTGGTGCTACCATTGGTTAATAAAGAAGCTACTTTGGCCTATGGCAAGACAGGTTATAGCCAGGCAGGAAATCCAAACAAAGATACAGGGAGGAAAAAGGTGGAGTCAGGGCAGATGTCATTCAACCATCCAAGGAGCAATATGACAGCAGACTGGTAATGCCACAGCCACATGGCAATATATAGATTAATAGAAATGAGTTAATTTAGGACATAATAGCTAGCTAGCAATAAGCCTGAGCCATAGACTAAACAGTTCGTAATTAATATTAAGCCTCTGAGTGATTATTTTAAAAGTGGCTGTGGGACTATGGGACTGGGTGGGACAGAAAAAAGTGTCCGATTACAGAAAATCAAAGCATTGATTGCATGTAAAATAATAAGAATAGGATCGTAAATATCAGGTGACATATCCACTGAATCTATCATACAGAGAGAGCTGGAATGATAATTTTATCTGATTGGCATCTCCTAGAACTGCAGAAAAAAAAGAGTTAATAAAAGCTGAAACTAATTGTGGAATGAGTCTGAAGACTTTCTGTTTATATAATTAGTGTCTTTTTTTGTAGGCTCTAGGGTCTAGCTACATTGGTCATGTGCCTGCTGCACAAGCAGGAGGGCCAAGCACCCACATAAACCTGAGTGTGATACCACATGCCTGTAATCCAGGACTGAAAGAAGCTGACACAGATGATCCCTGGGGTGTGTTAGACAGTCATTCTCTGAATCGGCAAACTCTAGGTTCAGTGAAAGAGCCTTTCTCAAAGCATAAGGTGGAGACCAGTTGTGAAGACCCTCAACATCAACATCTGACTCCAGCAGAATGTGCATCTGCACACACTTGCATTTGTGCACACTAGTGATAACTGCCTCCCCTTTACTGTAACTTCTAAACCTGAATACATCAACACACCAAAGGAAGGACTTTTCTCAGTTGTCCTTTTATTCAGCTATTTAAGAAACACATACACATTTTGTCTAAAAGATTGGTTGACAATACACAAATGAACATAGGTAATATGTGTGTGTGCTAGTGTGTGTGTGTGTGTGTGTGTACTGTTTATATTTTGAAAATAATGTACTTGAACTTATCTTTAGAGAAGCCAACAGAATATACCAAATGAGCTAGAGGGGTATCTGATAGAAAGAACATATTTATAGTTGTAGTCATATAAATGGTGAGAAGTTATTTTCAAACAAATTAAGTTTTGGTTTGATGTGCTACAACATTCCACATGGAATTTCTTAAATGGTTAAAATTTAATGTCAAGTTTATAGTATGGATATCCTGAAAAGAGGTGGTGCGTGCTACATCTGTATTTTATTAGTGACACTGTGCTTTCCAGAAGATTAATGGCACAGCTGTCACTGAAGACAATTAATATTCATATTTATGAGTAACAATGAAAATGAGATTCTTATTACCAGTGCTGGTTTAAAAAATGTTTCAAGTTTTTTTTTTAAATAAAACATGGGCATTTTTTTTATAAAGTTTGGAACACATTAATTCCACTCTCCAGCAATCTTACATCCAGTCATTTGTGAATCATAAGACTATGTCCCAAGAAAGCTTATACACTGAGAATAATCATGGAAGCTTTTAAAATTATGTATCAAATTGAGGAGATAACACAAATAGGAATAAAATCATATATTAATACAAACAATGAAATCATGTAGCATATAATGGACTAAGTCAGTGATACATATGGCATGGATGAGGCTCATTCTCTTTGAGCAGAGGAAAGGAACACACCTAATGCACTGGTTAACTCACAGAAAAAGACAACTGTTGCATAACCAGTGTCACATGGGAAATGGTTTATACTTTAAAGTACTCTTCTCACAACAGAGGTGCAGACTACATGGGTGGAAACACTTGTCAAAAGTTAGCAGACTGTGTACATAGGATGTGTGAATCTTACTCTCCCCATCTATTACTTAAAATAAATAGCTGTAAATAGAAATTATCCAGGCTTAGGCAATTTTTTCTCACCATTCTTCACAGCAATTAAGTAAAGCAACAGCAAAACCAAGACGTGGGATCAACTCAGATGCAGATTTTGTGAGAGAGCAACAGAAGAAGATTAAAAAAAAAGTTAAACTTACAGTCTAGTTTGATGAAAGTTAGGTAGCATTCAGAAGTTCTGGTATCCTGCTGAAGCTCAGTGGTTATGGACAAGGACAACATACTGCATATTTCTAGAAGCTGCAGGGCTAGGAGGATATCTCAACTGTACAGCACTTTTCTATCATACACGTGGCACAAGTTTGATCTCATATAACCTAAGGGAAAAACTAAAAGGAGGAATTTTTTTTTTTTTTTTTGGTTTTTCGAGACAGGGTTTCTCTGTGTAGCTTTGCGCCTTTCCTGGGACTCACTTGGTAGCCCAGGCTGGCCTCGAACTCACAGAGATCCGCCTGGCTCTGCCTCCCGAGTGCTGGGATTAAAGGCGTGTGCCACCACCGCCCGGCGAAAATTTTTTACTATTTTCATCATAACGATAGTCGATGCTTGTGAAAATAAAAGTTTACCTTGATTTAAACATTACTCAATGCATGTGCTGAAACATCATGTTACCAAAAAAGGTATGATTTTATGTGCCATCTTAAATTAATTAAAGTTAACAAATAAATGAAAAACTTAGATAATTGACTATAAAGGACATTACCAGAAGGAAAGAAGCCAGTAGTAAGTGTAAAGGGGTAAAGTCTGGTAAGAGAAAAAACTTGAGAAATAGAAGACAAAGGGTCATCCTGGATTCATTGCAATCATGTGATGCTCTAGAATACAAGGTTGATATTCCAGGCAGTTCTACAACTCATTTACAAGGTCCAGGGTATGTGAGCATGCATGATGAAGTTGTCCACCATGCCACATTCACACATAGCTGCTAGATAACACATAACAGTGAAGATGTAGAATTTCAGTAGTGGCTTCTATGTCTGGCAACACCAAAGTGCTAGCTAAGCTTCACTCCCTCTGGAGACATGAGATCTGAATGTGTCCTTTCTATTTGCCACTGGCTGCCTCAGGTGATGCACTTAGGTAGGAAGTAGCTTTCTTATGGTATATGTGCACAATGTCCTCTTTGTTTATCTCCTCACCTGGGATTCTCTGCATGTGCATGCCTATGTGCATATGTCCTATATTATACAGAGAGTCATATTGGATTATAGCACAGAATAATGATCTCTCCTCAACCAGTAACACTACTAGTACCATATTGATCAATAACACAACATTCTGAAGCACCAGGGAGTAGAATTTCTACACATGGCTTTGGAAGGACACGATTCAGTATGTAACAAACAGCTATTTTCATAAGCTGAGTTTTAAAAGAATCACAATGTTAGCAGTGGATACTGAGAATAAAGGAAGGAGAAAGGTTAGTATATGCCATAAACAAGATGGTCAGTGTCAGGAACAATGAGTTACATGAGTCCTGGTAAATAGAGATAAAGCAAGTGAATAGTAGATAAGTGGATAGAAGATTAATTATTTCAGGGGAAAATCACTTTGACATTGTTTACAAACTGTGAATACAGAAATTGAACTATTGTGGAAGATGGCACCATGAGTAGACTATGCAGTCTAAAGCAATCAGAGATATGCGTGAAGGAGGATATGGGGAAGAGAGATGTCTTGACACCAGATAGGAAGGGGCACAGCCTCTCTCATGGCTTCATCCATACATATATATGTAACATGAAGCTTTGCTTCATAACCTTTGGTCCTTATGAGAAAAATGTGAAACTCTTTTCCCAAAAGTGTTTTTTCATTAGCTATTTTCTATGCTTGAAACATGATATTTGCATGATTGGGTCATTAATGCCAACCAGTTTGGAGAATTGTTCATCCCAAAGTAATTAAAATTTCATTGGTAAGTTACTATCTAAAAATATAACCTATATCTTATTTTTGTTCATTTTACTATATCATAGTATATTCTTATTTTTTTTTATTGTGAGCCTATCCTTTAATAGCTGAGCCATCTCTCCAGCCCACCATAACATATTCCTAATAGGAAAAGGAGCCCTAAATCTCCAAAAAAAATTTGTCTTCCCTAAAACTTGAGTGGTGGCTGGAACAGACAAGGAATTATTTGTTAGATCAAATGTAATGTGGATTTGGTTCATCTTTGAGTTCTTAGTGTGTAGCAAGACTCTTCCACAGAATAGTTATTTTAAAAAAAAACTTGACTTCGTTACAATTAAATAGCTGAATAAGCAAATATAATAACCTTTTCAATAATTATGAGATATAATATGGATCTGAGACTGGGTAGAATTTTCTAGCTAAAAGCTTTCAAAATGATAAACATTCAACAAAGTTCTGCTTGACACAGGAAGTATAGTAGGTTAATAATGGCCCCAAGAGTTGTTCTGTCCTATTTTTCATAATGTACTATAGAATTATAGGGACTTTGCACATGTTAAATTAGGGCCCTTAAGAATGGAGAGGCTCTTCTTGCTGATGAAGTGGGGCCAGTGTTAGCATGAGAGTTCTTGTAAAGAGTGTAAAGGAGGATCAGAGTTCCACAGAAAGAATTCAACCACAGAAGCAGTTATGAACACATCAGACTGAAATCTGAAGATCTTATACCACTGGTTTTGAAGATGCAGGGAGAGGATATAAGTTAAGAAGTATGGAAGCCTGGCAAGCAAAGTAAATAGATTCCCCTTGATGTGTCCAGACAAAATGCTTTTCTGGCTGTGCACAGCCAGAACTATAGACAATAAATGCCAAGTTCTTCATAATTGGTCTCAGAAGAAATAGGAGATTAATACTATAGGTTCAGGGGTAAAGATGGAACAACTGTTTTAATAGATTTATTGAATGTTTAGAGAGATTCTAGGATGGTGAATTTTATTTGTCACATATTTATAATATTTATATCATATCACATTATATATTTATATGTACGTGGATGTACATAATTTATGTAGTTTTGTTCATATTGATTCTTTTTTTATTTTTCATGACCTGATATGTTCAAAGCAATAAATGCTTTTATCCCTTAGTCTCATGTATTACCTACATTTTTATTTACTATTCTTTAAATTGTACATGATTATATTCCATAAAAACACTTGCACTGTAACTGGAACTCATTACTACTTTTCCTCAATGGACTGAATGGGAATCATTAAATAGCAGTCGGGAAACAATTTTTCACAGCTCTGAGCAAACTTTCATGTTTGCAGTTAAATTTATGAGTCATAAACCAACATCGTGTGCAGGCTTGGTCACTGATTGGAATGTTGAACAGGGCTTCACTTAACCCTGTGAAACCAGAATTTACATTTTAATGATTCTCACACAACCCTGTGCACATTAAAGTTTGAAAACTATTGGTTTGTTTCAACCACTTTTTATTTTTTGAAAAGAACTTATTTTCAGATAAATTGAAATTCAGTTTCAAGACAAAAATTCATACTTCATAGTTCTTTAAACAAGTGTTCTTTTAGGCAATTTTGTTGATTCCTTTTTTGCCTTCTTATTTATTCTAGAACTGTAATAATACTGCTTTTAAATAATTTCTTTCTCAGTGAAAGAATGATATTCCCACTCATGGAAATCACAAAACGCAAAGAATCCATGACTTTGGTCAAGCTAATACCATTAAAAGACAGTGACTTTATAACAGTAATATTTAATCCTTACATTGAAAGCAGCAACTCTTTGTTTAATGGAATATTTTACCTTTAACTCTGATGGTTGCACAGGGAGGCTGAGGGTGGGAGTAGGGCCCATGCTGCTCTGTGACTGACAGCATGGCCCATGCTATCTCCCTCATAGAAGATGACTAGCCTGGGGTACATTTTACTTGAAATCTTGGTTTATTTGTCCATAAAGTATTTATTGTCTTTACATCAATTGGTTGTGGAATATCTATGATAGAAGAAAAGAGGGTCCGCAAGTGTTGGAAAAGTTACAAAGGCCCCGAGTGATGTTATTGACAAAGGGTTAACTCTTGTTCAAATGAGAAAAACATGTTGGACAATATTGGTTGGTTAGTGACACTGGATTATAAGTTAAATCATATTTATCTTCCCATTAGCTGGGCCAATACTTAAAAAAAATGTATTGTGGAGAACTGACAAAATTTTTCTGCTACATAGTAAATAAAATTTCCAAACATATGTTTACATTTATTTCTGAAAAGAAAATCAGAAATGAAGTAGCATCGGACATGCTTAGGAGATTCTTTTTTTCTATTTGATTTAATTAATTAATTAATTTTACATCCTGAGCACAGTTTTCCCTCCCTTCTCTCCTCCCGTTGCCCTCCCCTACACTCCCCCCAAAACTTCTCCTCCTCTGTTTCAGAAAGGGGCAGGCCTTCCACGTATATCAACAAACCACAACATATTACGTTGCAGTAAAACCTAGCACCTCTCCATATATTTAGGCTGAGGAAGGCAATCAAATGTGTGGAACAGGTTCTGAAGAAGCAGCCAAAGAATTAGGGACAGATCCTGCTTCCATAGTTAGAAGTCCTAAAAGTAGACCAAGCTACACAACTGTCACATATATAGAGAGAGTTTAGTTCAGTCTCATGCAGGCTACCTCTTCATTAATAGAG
>CABHPQ010149840.1:0-18726 GCA_902168405.1 Peromyscus aztecus
ACTTCATAACTGTAATTTTGTTACTGTTATGAATGTAATGTAAATATCTGATATGCAGGAGATCTGATATACGACCCCTGTGGGGGTCCTGACCCACAGGTTGAGGACCACTGCTTGAGACTCTGGTGGGTCATCCCTCCATATATCAGCAGTAGACAGTCATGGCCATTGAGCCAGTCCCTCCTGAGTCCTGGACCCTTGGCTTCCACACCCCGGCAGGTCCTCTTTCTGGCCCTTCTATTGGTGTCTTCTACATTGTGGGATACGTTTGCGTGGGGTCTTGTTCAGTGGCCCTTGGCTGGCATTGCTGTAGAAGTGAGCTTTAGGGGAGACCTGGCTGGAGGACTGGAGCCCCGAACTAAGGGGACTCTGTTTCTAGCGACAGCCATCTAATGATTGGGGAATGATGTTCCTGAGGAGTTCAGCAAGCAAAGGAGATCCTTCTGAAAGGCAGACCACCCCGAAAGGAAAGGGGTGCTGCACAGAGGCTGCTGTTGAGGGGCCAACCTTCTGAGAGATGCTGGACAATAGTGGCCTGGCACATAGGAGGAGAGGACAGGGGTGATGGCAACAGTCCGGGCATAGTCACCTGGGACCTGAACTGGAGGTGGGAGGACACTTTGGGGTCAGTTCATAGTCCTGGTCCTTGTGGCCTGCCTGTAGAGAGGATCAGCACAAGGCCGAATCCCATGTTCCTGCCAAGCTAAGTATAGTACCAGAACAGGATGCTGGCCCTTTCTGAGTGACCTGAGGGGACAGCTCAAATCCTCTTTGACCCCCTGCCTGTCATGGTTGAGAGTGTCTTGGCTCCAGATCAGAAAGATAGGAAATACTTGGAATCCACAAATAGGCCTGATGTTCTGTGAGGATGGTCGTGGACGGACTGAAGGACCGCTGCTCTGTTCATAGACTTGAAGCCATCCCTTGGTTTCATAGGTTCCCTATCCAAGGAGTATGGCCAGATTTCTGCTAGATTGGCCTCTCACCTGTCCTTAGGGGGCAGGAGTATCTACACACATACACACACACACACACACACACACACACACACACACACACACAAACACAAACTCATGTACGTGTTGAGCATAGGGCCCTTAGAGGCCTTTCCTCTGTGTTGGGCGATTTGTGTGCAGTTGAAATGGCCAACTCCATGGAGGGATGCGGTGGCCACTGCAAGGCCAGGGATGGGGCCATTGGGTGGACCGCTGACCTGGATCTACTTGGATGGCACTGAAAAAGAAACTGCCTGAAAGAGGCAAGTGGGTGAGGCTGAGAGGCCCGGCGGGGCCCTGAGGGTTGTCAGATGAGAGCCAGGCAGTGGACTGAGGAATCTCCCTTGTCTTGAGTCCAGCGTCTGCCACCTCTGGCAGCTGACAGACTTTGAGTGCTCTGTAGAGTTTGGGTCCTCGTTGTTGAGTGTGGGGAGACAAGGAAGTGGAGGAAGTAACAGGAGAAATCACTGTGGCTCCGAGTCATGAGGGGCGCAGCTGTCAGTGGATTTGGGGTTGTCCAGGCCCTCTAGACATAATAATCCTATGCTCCTTTCACTTAGAAAGGACCTCTCATTTTTTTTTGAGACGGGACCTCTAGCTGACCTGAAATTCACCACTTAGGGTGGGGTGGCTGGCCACTGAGCCCCAGGAATCCTCCCCAGCACTGGAATTTTGGGCCAGCACTGCCACACTAGGGTTTTTTGTTTGGTTTTATTTATTGATTGTTTATTGGTTTTTCTGAGACAGGGTTTCTCTGTGTAGCTTTGAAGCCTGCCCCGGCACTCACTCTGTAGACCAGGCTGGCCTCAGACTCACAGAGAGCCACCTGCCTCTGCCTCCTGAGTGCTGGGATCAAAGATGTGCACCATCACTGCCTGGCGGTTGGTTTGGTTGTTTTTTTTGTTTTTTGTTTTTTTTTTCCCCTCAAGACAGGGTTTCTCTGTAGTTTTTGGTGTCTGTCCTGGATCTTGCTTTGTAGACCAGACTGGCCTCAAACTCACAGAGATCCGCCTGGCTCTGCCTCTCAAGTGCTGGGATGAAAGATGTGAGCCACCACCGGCCCGCATTGGTTGGTTTTTAAGACAGGGTTTCTCTATGTAGCCCATGCTGTTCTGGAACTGTTTGTAGACCAAGCTGGCCTTGAACTCAGAGATCTGCTTGCCTCTGCCTCCCACATGCTAGGTTTAAAAGTGTGCGCCACTACCGCCACCACCAGCCATGCACCAGGCATTTTGTGCGGGTTCTGAGGGGTTGAGTTCATTTCAGGTCCACCCTCAAGCTTCCACAGCCAGCACTTTACCGGCTGGCTGCGTGAACTCCCCAGCTCAGGCCTCTCACTTTGAAATCAAAAGCTTTTAAACTCAGTGATCGCTTTAAGATGACTCGGAGGTCCATAGCTGTAATTTGGCTTAGTGAGCTGCTTTGTGTGCTGAGGATGAACAGCTGTCCACACGGAGCCTCAGTCTCTGCCCAGCGTGTCTCAGGAGGTCCATTTGTCCTGTCTGGATGAGTCCCACGGGAGCTGTGAGAGGCCATTCAGAGCGGCAAGCTGCTCAATGAATGTGGTTGTTCCGGGGACCTCAGCTCTGACGTGGGGACCTCAGTCCTGACATGGGACCTTCTTTCTCTCCTTGACATGGAGGGAAGGAGACTTTGCTAGCTGGTGTGGTAGAGGCTGGCTGAGCAGAGCTACCCCAGCCGCTCTGGGTCTCGTTCCTCAGGGGTGGGTTAGAAGACCCAGGGGACCCTTGTCCTCTATCTGGACAGACAGGGGCCTGCAGCGCTTTCTTTACCACTTCCATCAGGTTGGGTCCCCAGGAGTGCCCCATGAACCCTTCAGTGCGCACCAGCAAGGGAGAGGGGTGTCTCCACCCTGGCCCTTTGGGCAGTTTTCCAGAGTGAAGGAACAAAGGAATCTCACAGTCAGGCTTGTGTGGCCCTGAAATGCAAACATCTGGCTGGCTTGGGAAGGCCTTCTGTTCCCACCCTGTGACCGTCCTGCCCAGGGGTCTGTACCACCCGGATGGTCTCATCTGTTACCCCCCTCAAGTCAAGACTGTAGCCATGGTTGGGAGCCCTGCCCTGGGCCCTTGGGGTCACAGACAGGCACTCCAACACCTCTTCTCCTTGTCCTGCAGGTTTTGGGATTTGAGGTTGATGCCGTGAACTCTGTGCAGTTTTCCAACCACACAGGTAGGCCTTCAGGGTGGTTGTCATGGTGGAAGTGAGCATGGTGTGTAACCTGGCCCTGAGGGAAGTAGGTGCCATCTCTTGTGGCCAGGGGATGGAACCCAGAAGTGCCACTCTGTGCAGGGTCTACCCCCATGCCATGGCTGGTGTGTGTGACCACTGTTCTGGAGCTGACTGGAAACCTCTGTGCCTCAGTTTCCCTCTCTGCTAAGCTGGCAGCCATAGCATCTCCTGTGGTAGGAGAGCTGCCCAGGTAAATCACAGGGAGTGCTGCTGTGTCCCCCTGCTGACAGCTGGTGACCTGCATGTCCGTTTGCTTTCCACTATGGAGATATCTCAGGCTAAGGAGAGGGGTTGGGTGGGCTCCCTGAGCTGCTCCTGTTGAATGCAGAAGTAAACAGCTGTGTGCCCTGGTGTCCCTATCCACATCTTCTGGGGCACAGTTCCACAGGGCTACCTAGGGCACTGAGCATCTGCTGCCCTGGACTGATTTGATAGAAACTAGGCATGGCAGGGTGGTTCAGCCCCCACAGTGCAGGAACAGGGGTGCTTCTAGGGTATTGGGATGCCACTGAGGCACTGGGCCCAGTCTGTGCCTCAGGGCAGTCCTCAGAAGAACTGTTCACTGGGTCTCCTCAAGGCGGGTAGGTGGTTGTCATCAGCTGAGATGGTCACCAGGGAAACCTGGAGCTCACACACCCAGAGCTTAGCCTGTTTTCTTCCTGCAGGCTACGCCCATTGGAAGGGCCAAGTGCTGAATTCCCAGGAACTCCATGAGCTGTACGAAGGTCTCAAGATAAACAGTGTGAATAAGTATGACTACGTGCTCACTGGTGAGGGTCCCCAGGGTCCTGGTACCCCTGTCACCCCAGCCTGCTGGTGACAGGTCAAGCACAGATTCCCCTCCCTAGGCTGAGGCCTGGTCCCTGCCTCTTTCTCAGGGGGTCTTGGTGTACACTAGGCACCCACACATTCTGGAGGCCGTTAGAGTCCTGCCACCCTGGGTTGATGGTGAAACACTGCATGAGTTCATCTGATAACAGAAACATAAGTTTCTGGTTGTATTTTCTACATTTTGAATCTATTTACTGATTTATTGTGTTTATATGTGTCCATATCCACACAATTACACATACACGGTGCCACAGCATGGGTGAGGAGGTATTTCCACTGTGTGGGTCCCAGAGATTAAAGGTAGGATTTTAGACATAACAGCAAGCATCCCTATTCAGTAAGCCATCACACTGGCCCTAATTTAGTTGGATTTGTGAGTTTGAGGGCAGCCTAGTCTACATAGTGAGTTCCAGGTGAGTCAAGGCTTCATAGTGAGACCTTGCTTCCAAAAATACAAAATTAAATAGCAATGTATTTATGTATTTTATATAGATGTTTTGTCTGAAAGGGGCATTGGATCCCCTGGGACTACAATTATAGACTGGAGTGAGCTGCCATGTGGTTGCTGGGAATCGAACTCAGGACCTCTGGAAGAGCAGCCAGTGCTCTTAATTGCTGAGCCATCTCTCCAGCCCCTCAATAAAACATTTTAGAGACACAGAGGCTGCAGAGATGGCTCAGTGGTTAAGAGCACCTACCACTCTTGCAGAGGACCCAGGGTCAGTTCTCGGCACACACATGGCAGCTCACAACTGCCTGTAACTCCAGCTCCAGGGGCTCTGACACAGTCTTCTGACCTCTAAGCACTCACGCACACACGTGGTGCACAGGCACACATATTAAATATTTTTTTTTAAAAGTGATACCTTTTGTTGAAAGTGGAAAATTTGCTAGTTATCTGTAGTCTCGTCAGTCAAGACTCATGTCCCTGGGAACTGCCTGTCCTCCGTGAGTACAGACTAATGGAGACCTTGTGTATTCCCTAGCCTGCTCCCAGGCCGATGCATGCTTGATGACTCTTATTAGGGCAGATGCCCTGATGGTCAGTGTGTCCTGCTTTGAGAGGATAAACCTGGATTGTCCTTCCCAAGGTTACACAAGAGACAAGTCCTTCCTGGCCATGGTGGTGGACATCGTTCGGGAGCTGAAGCAGCAGAACCCCCAGCTCGTGTACGGTGAGAGCTGGACCATAATGCTCCTTCTCCACTGTGTCCCATGCTGATCGTACCCTCAGGAAGGGACAGCTCAGCCAACTGTCTTCTGGCTTCCTCGCCTCCTGTTTGGCCTTTACCTATTAGTTATTTGACTTATGGGACCTCTAAGGAGGAGTGAGTCTTGAGGGCAGGCTCGGCAGGGGAATTGAGAAGTTTGTCAGGGTGACTGTAGGGTTTCTTGTGAGGTGCATAAGAAGGGAGGGTTAAGTATGTGTGAAGGCCTGGGGTGACCAAGATGTGTGAGGTCTGACCCTAAAGAGGATGTAGGTTGGGTTGATACCCCAGGCTGGGCCAAACTAGTGGACGGGGGATGGGGTGACACGCCATATCTAGTTTGTCTGCATGGAGAGTGGCACTATGGCTGCCAGGCAGCCCTGGGTCCATGTGCCACCAAGAACAGAGGCCGTGTTAACCAGACATACAGACTAAGGCTGGATCCTAAGTTCCAGTCTCCCTGGTGTGTACAGTATGCCCTGCCCGAAGGCCAATAGCACATTGTTTTGTCCATGCAGTGGGCTGTGGTCCAAAGGGAATGTGTTCAAACCTGGGAAGATACTGTGAAACCTGGGGTTACTAGTCTCAGCCAGGCCAGGGGGGAGGGCACTATGCCAGTCCAGGTGACCTGAGGTAATGTGTTCTTGAGACGAAGGTGTGAATGATGGTAAGTTATATGTGAAATTATTCCGAGGACCTAGTTGTCTTGGGTAGAGTAGTGCAAAGTGCTAGGGTACAAAATTGTTCTGTGTCTCCATATGTATATAATGTTAAAAAAAAATTATTGGGGTGTGGCTCAGTTGGTCAAGTGCTTGCCTAGCATACACGAAGCCCCGAGGAAAGATCCTCGCACTACATGAACTGAATGTGGAGGTGTACACCTCTAATCCTAGTACTCAGAGAGTCAGAAGTTCAGGGTCATCCCATCTACATAGTGGGTTCAAAGCCAGCCAGGGCAAATTGAGAACCTGTCACCAGTTAAGGGTGTGTACTCCTCTTGCATAAGCCATGAGTTCAGTTCCAAGCACCCACTCTGATGGCTCATAGCTGTCTGTAAACCCCACTACAGGGGCTCTCATGCCCTTTTCTGAACTCCTGGGCACCTGCACACATGGAGCATGTACATACATGCAAGCACACACTCCAGCAGTTAGAGCAAGAGTTAGATATGGAGGCATGTGTGGTGTGCATGCCTGCTTTCCCAGCTACATGAGAGGCTGAGGCAGGAAGACTGAGAGTCTAAGGCTAGCCTGGGCTACACAGTGAGAAAGCAAACAGTGTGGAGGTCTGTCATTGGAAGCTATAGCAGTTGCTGACCAGATGCTCTGTGCCTACAGTGTGTGATCCCGTGATGGGTGACAAGTGGAACGGCGAAGGCTCCATGGTGAGTGTACCCACGCTGCTGTTAAACATGTGGTCTGTGCATCTGCTTTGAACCAAAGAGAAGGTCACCTTCCCGGGTAAACCAGCGTGACCCCCATACAAGGCTGAGACACCCCTGTTAGGAAGTTGGTCAAATGGATGGCAGGCGTTAGGGTGTGTACCATAGACAGCCTGTCAGCCATGGACAAGCTGTCTAACAAAGCTCCAGGTGTGGGCACTGAAGGTGACTGTCCTGGGTTTCTCTCCTGTTGGAAATGGTTTTTCTCAAAAGTTTGTTTGGAGGCTCTTGCAGGGGAGAATTCTAGCCATTTGCCCTGGACTGCAGGACAGTACTCCTCCATCCAGGAGAGGGGTCCTCTCTGTGTAGTTTCACTCAGGAGGGATGCATGTGAAGCATTCAGGGAGGAAGGGGTCGCCTCACCAGCCATGTCAGCCTGTCCACACTGCAGATCACTGGGGTGAGGGATGTCACAGCCAGATCACCTTCTCAAGCAAATATTTTTTCTTCAGTCAGTTTCCCCTTGTGCATTTAACAATGAAGGAAGTCACTCTGAGCTCCCCAGCTGTTCAAAACTGGACAGTGGGTGGGTCACAATCCACGAGTGAAACTGGTCCTGTGGCTGTGTCAGACACCTCAGACTGTGGAGATGGAAGCCTCAACTTCAAAGTCTAAAGCTTCAAAGTCAGCGTTTTAACACACAGACCACCCTGGCATTTGCCTCCTTTGTGACTTTTGACTCATGTATTTATTACTCATTGTGAATTCCCTGAGCACAGCCGGCCACACACGGTCTACACCAGTGCAGGATTCACCTGGACCAGTGTCCTTTCTGCCCTGCTCTGCCAGTGGAGGCCGGTGGCAGTGACTGGACCAGGTGTCTGGTTTGCTCAGTGGCTGTCTTCGTCCGCTTTCTCCAGTGCCTATTTTCTGGAAGGTTCCCTGCACCAGACCTCCTCCTTTCTTCCTGATGCTGCTTGCTGCAATGTCCCCAGCCAACCTAGAGACGCTGGTGTTTGGGTCCTAAAGAGCTCTCCTTCGGGCTCAGTGTCTCTGTGGTGTGTGTCCTGGTTTTGATTAAATAACTTTCCCGGAGACCCTAGATCAGATTTCCTACATATCAGATACTTACATTGCAATTCATAACAGCAGCAAAATTACAGTTATGAAGCAGCAGCGATAATAATTTTATGGCTGGGTCACCACATCATGAGGAACTATATTAAAACGTTGCAGCATATGGAAAGTTGAGAACCACTGGCCAGATTCAAGATAATGTGTTAGGTTCAAACAAGCAGAAAGTTTGTGGCTCACATGATGAGTTTTATTCTGTTTTTGTGCTGAGGGTCAAACCCAGGGCCTCTAATGTGCTAGCCAAATGCACTACCAATGGTATGTGTTCCATTCACCAAACTCAGTTGTATAAGGGCCTTTTTGGATGTCACGGTCAGACCCAAGTCTAGGGATTGGGCTGTGCAAGTGGTCCCATCTATTCTTAGCTCTTCTTCAGTTTATGCCAGCCAGCAGGAGTCCATCTGCGTAGGACCTCGGACCTCCAGGGAAATTCCTCAGCAACTAGATGGGGAGAGATTGGAACCCTGGATCACTCACTGGTGCTGCAAAGCATCATGGGAACAAACAGTTATTTCAGGGTCTCATGTGGGACTTGGATGTCAGGAACCAGACATGGTAATGGGTGTCTATAATAATCCTAGTTACTTGAGAGGCTGAGGCAAGATGATTGCAAGTTTGAGGCTAGCTTTAATCAAAACATTAAAAAAAGGAGCTTGAAGGTGAAGATTATGCTTGCCTAACAGGCATAATGCCCTGAGTCCATCCCCAACAGGAAAATTAAAAAAAAAAAAAAAGAAAGAAAGAAAAAGAAAAAAAAAAGCTAAAGATTATTCTAAGTTGGCCTTGGTGACTCACATCTGTAATCTTAGTACTTGGATTGGAAGGAAACAGGGGGATTGCTCTGAGTTCTAGCCTAGCCTGGGCTACAGAGTAAGAGCCCATCTCAGGAAAAAGGGGGAGGGGGAGAGCACTGTTCTGTTGAATTGTTCCGTGATAACTTAAAAATGAGATAATCATGAATATGTTGGCTGACAAGCATGTCTTAGATGGAGATGAGACACCCCAGGACTCAGGCTACGAGAGCCAGGTGGGCCCAGCCCAGCTGGCAGGTCCTGAGGACCCCAGGTTGCCTCCAGTCATCCTGTGCAGTCCTGTGTCTTAGCTCCCTACTTACCATCCTCCCTTCTGGTTGTGGTGAGCTGAGGCCTTCCCCTCCTGCCCCAGGCACTTCTCTTACTTGGTGACACCCTTTTGTGTCCCTGTCCCTGTGGGCCCTCAGCTGTGTACCTTTCCTGGTGAGGATGCCAGGTCTCCCCACAGGATTTGTGCTTTGGGAGCATTCCTCTCCTGGGCTCTCCTTCCATGTGAGTGATCTCCTTCTTTGTCTCCTGTGCTCTCCAGTACGTCCCCCAGGACCTCCTTCCCGTGTACAGGGAGAAAGTGGTGCCCGTGGCAGACATCATCACTCCCAACCAGTTTGAGGCTGAGTAAGTAACTACACAGCCAGAAGGACCAGATGCCCTGCAGAGCCCTGCACCGATATCACATCTGCCCCAGCAGCCCCACATCTGCCCTCTCGGGTCCCTAGGTGGCCCTCAGAAAGCCTGGCCTGCACCAGACTGCTCATGTCACCTTTGCCCCTGTAAACATGTAGCCCCGCCCCCACAGTGTTCCCATGGCCTCTAAGGTAACCACAGTGCTCTTTCTCCCTGGTGTTTGGTCCATGATCGTGTTGGCTCACAGTATCTCCCTGCTAGCAAGATGCTCCAAAGAGAGAAAGACGGGGTAGCACCTGTCCAGCTGAGGGCTCATGTGGCTGGGAATGCCCCCAGGTGGAACTGCTGGCCACAGACCTCTCTCAGAGCTCAGGGCACATGGCCCCTGATTAACTGAAGGGTCAGCTTCTAAGAAACCTGCCGGTTACCCAGACTTGCAGGGTGCAGGCCTCTCTGTCCCATGAGCAGGGTCCTGCAATCCTTGGATGCAGACACTGGTGGGCGTTATAACACATTTCACTCTTGACCTTCCCCACTCTTCCGTGTGTGTCTCTGCCTCCCCTGGTTCCTATGGCCAGTGGAAGCTGTGATGGCCTCTTGTGGGGATGTAGGTCAGTGGCCAGGATGGCTGTACGGTAGGGACTGGCTCACACTCCCATATGTTCCAGGTTGCTGAGTGGCAGAAAAATCCACAGTGAGGAAGAGGCACTAGAGGTAAGGAGACTTTCACACATGGCCCTGTTCACAGGAAGGGAGATTTTCACACACAGCCCTGTTCACGGGGAAGGACATAGGCACCTAAGAGATACCTAGCTCTGACCTTAGATGTGGGAAGCACCCAGCCTTTGTCATTGACCAGTACCTCTGTCATTCTATAATCAGTCCATCATGTGTCCGTGTCTGTGACCTGAAGCTGCCATACCAAAGCATCCTCTCACAGCCGGAGTGTGAAAGCCCCAAAATTAGTTGGGGGCAGGGTGCACTCCCTCTGAGGCCCCCAGGAGATCCTTCCTGCCACCTCCAGCTCCTTTTGCTCTGGGTTATGGTATGGGCTCATGGCCTAACTGCCTCATGACACAGCCATGCCCCTCTGTCATCCTTTATAGAACAATAGTCACATCCTTTTAAGACAATGTGGTGCACTCCACTTAGATTATTGCCAAGTAGAATCCCGCTTTGAGGAATTGAGGGTGAGGACATCGATATATCTATTCTCAAGTCAGCCCAGGACAGTCACCACTGTAATGTGTGCCTACTGTGGGCCGGGCACTGTGTAAGCTCTGGGCACAATCTTAACCTATTGAGCACCATAGTCCACTGTGTGCCAGCCTCATGTCCCCCTTCATGGCTCAACATTGCTCTGATGACCTTCAATTCACACCATCAATTCACACCATCCAGGCAGCGGGCATGAATGAGCCACCCAGAAGCCTATGGTGGCAGCTCTTCCCTGGCCCTGTGACCTGTGTGTTCACAGGGTTGATATGCATCTTTTCTTTTGTAAGATTTGTTTGTATCTTATATGTGAGTGTGTTTCCTGTATGTATGTGTACACCATGTGTATGCCTGGTGTTCTCAGAGCCAGAAGAGGGTATCAGATTCCTTGGAACTGAAGTTAAGGACAGTTGAGAGGCGCCATGTAGGTGCTGGTAACTGACCCTGAGTCATCTGAAAGAGTAGCCAGTGCCTTTAACTACTGGGCCATCACTCCAGTCCCATGATAGACATCTTCTGTGCCACATGAAAGCAGTCCCATACTCCAGGGTTGCCATCCCATCTACCCCCTGTATCCTTGGACCACAGAGTGTGTAGTACATAACTCCTTGAATGTCATCTCCCTAGTGAGTGGGCACTGGTGGCTAGTTCACCTCTTGAGCCACTTGCAAAGGTACCCATGAATGTGCCCTGTTAGCATAGCAGTACAGACAGGAGCTTCCATCAGGTTTAAGGAAATTTCACCAGCTTGAGCAGGAGAATCTCTGTGAGTTCAAGACCAGCCTGGTCTACATACCAATTTCAGGTCAGCCAGAGTTACATAGTATGACCCTGCCTCAATAAATACACAAACAACTGGCAAAAAGAAAGACAAGCCAGCTTGGAGAGAGAAGCTTGCTTCTCACTGGTGGATCTGACTAGCTTCCCAGTTCCTAAGGACTTGGTGCAAGGCCCCCAGGCTTACCCACACTTCCAGACTCTGAACTGTCAATGGCCCTGGCAGAAGGTGGCAGACCACAGGCTTGGCCGTGCATGTGCAATGTTCCAAGTTCTCTGGAAGCCCATCAAGCATGCTGATCACACCTGGCTGCTTGAGGTCTGATTGCAGAGGACGGTGGCCGACCAGGGTCTGTCCCCTTGAGAAGCATGACTGTCAGGAAGAGGCACCGTGGCTGCATGTGCTGACACTCTCCCTTGCTGCTGGCAGGTGATGGACATGCTGCACTGCATGGGTCCTGACACAGTGGTCATCACCAGCTCTGACCTGCCCTCCCCACAGGGCAGTGACTACCTGATCGCACTGGGGAGCCAGAGGATGCGTAAGTGCTTGCTCCACCTGCCCCTGCATGCTCCCGGGTCCATCTGTTTCTGTAGCCCATGGCTTTCAGGGCCCAGAGATTATTTGGGGCTTGGTAGGAGGGAGATTATGACTTGGTCAGCAAGTGGCTAGTACCTCTTGCCTCTCAGGAGAGTAGACAGAAGGCAACTTCAGGACAGAGCTCTGTAGAGAAGGGGGCTAGATGGGGTACTGGGACATGAGCAGGCTCACCCACTCCCACTCGCCAGATACTCAGGGATCTATGCTGTGCTGGAACCACCAGGTTCTCATGACTGGAGAGCTATCCTGCACCGGAGCCTTATGCCAGAGGCCAGCTGAGTCTGGCTTCTGTGGCCCAGGTGTCTACAGGGAGTAGGTTTCTGCTGGACTCGGTGACTGGTTATACACACAGCACATGAGTTAATTGTTTTTGAACAATGTCACAATGGTACTGAAACCTGGGTCACTGGCTGACAGTTCACATCCACTGACTCCAGGGAGGGTTCTGGATGCACAAGGGTATGGGGATGTGCACCTGAATGCTCCTATGCCCCACACACACACACACACACACACACACACACACAAGCTGTGCATCCATGCAGTTCCTTGTACTCTGAGTGTGTAAAGGCCATATTAGTTTCAGCTTCTAAGGGTCCAGGGTTTCACTCCCCTTTGAGACAGTGGTGGCAATGGGGGTCAGTATGACAGCCCACACTGAGTCCTAGAGCTCCTGAAAGAGGCCACACTACATCTGTGTGACCACTCCCAAGGAGAGAAAGTGCTGACATTCTTGCCACTCCAGGAGAAGTGGGGACAAGTTGGGCTGACAGGTTCCCACTGCAGGGGTGACCCTTATCTAGCCGAGATGTCTCAGACCCAGTGACCTGGCTTATGGTCCCCCCCCAGGGAAGCCTGATGGCTCCATGGTGACCCAACGCATCCGGATGGAGATGCGCAAAGTGGATGCCGTCTTCGTGGGCACTGGGGACCTCTTCGCTGCCATGCTTCTGGCGTGGACACACAAGCACCCAGACAACCTGAAGGTCAGTTGTCCATGTTGCTCTCTACACAACTACCTCTGTGCTTCCGGTGGGAAAATAGGTTAATGTGGTCCAAACAGGGTAGGGAAATGGGGGTGGGGGGCCAGAAACCAGGTTTAGTGGGAGCCTGGGCCTGCGCACCAGCCCAGGGGTTTATGGGAAGTACAGGTGACTATGGGCTCAGGAACCCACTGCTTATGTCAACTTGACACACACACCAGAGGTATCTGAAAGGAGGGAACCTCAATTTTCTTTTTCTTGGTTTTTCAAGACAGGCTTTCTCTGTGTAGTTTTGGTGCCTGTCCTGGATCTCGCTCTGTAGACCAGGCTGGCCTCAAACTCACAGAGATCCTCTTGGCTCTGCCTCCTGAAGTGCTGGGATTAAAGGCACCACTCAGCGGGCATTTTCTTAATTAGTGATTGATAAGAGAGAGCCCAGCCCACTGTGGGTGGTGCCATCCCTGATCTGAGGTCTATAAGAGAGCAGACTGAGCAAGCCACCAGGAACAAGCCAGTAAGCAGCACCCCTCCATGACCTCTGCATCAGCTCCTGCCTCCAGGTTCCAGCCCTGTTTGAGTTCTGGTCCTGACTTCCTTCAGTGACGAACAGTGATACGAAAGTGGAAGCTGAATAAGCCCTTTCGTTCCCAAGCGGATTCGACTGACACACTGGGCCATATTCTGAGTATAGGAAACCTCAAAGCCCACCCCCACAGTGACATGCTTCCTCCAACAAGGCCACACCTCCCAATATTGCCACTTCCTGTGAGATTATGGGGGACAGTTGCATTCAAACTACCACAGTGGTAGAGCACTTTCCTAGCACATACAGGGCCTGGGATCCATCCCAGCATAGCAAACACAAAAGAAAAAGAATGCAAAGATGGAAGGACCCCTCCCCCAGTGTAGACTGACCCTGCCTGCAGACTGCTACCCACAGCCTTGATGTCCCGCCCTGTGTGCCAGGGTTGCACAGCTGGGTGAGGGCTGCCATCCTTTAGACTGGAGGAAGGGGAGAAAGGCTGTCATCTAGGAGAGACAGTTGGATGTGGGGACCTGGAAGTGGGTTCCCTGGTACTGTCCCACCGTCCACTCCACCCCGCTCTGGCCTGTCTCTGGCTCCTTGCTTATATGTTGGAGAGGGAGACGGGCTCTCGTGTGTCAAGTCCCCTGAAAACTGAATTTAAGTCTAGAAGGTTCACTCCCTTTCCCCTCCACCGGCTCTCCAGCTCCTGCCTCCCTCGGGTGCAGGCCAAGCCAGACTTGCCCTGTGCTTCCTTTGTGCATGGCAGCAGAAACTTGCCAGCTGGCCCTCAGAGGAGCCTCACAGAGCAGCTCCCAAGCCAAGCCCTGGATCAGCCAACCCCTGTAGGGATTGAGGAGTGTCTGGGTACCTGCTGAGTCCCCCAGACCTCTGGCCTTGAGAGTTGCGGGCGGCGGTGCTTTCCCTTATAGGGTCTTTAAAACTAATTACTCCCAGGGATTCTGTTCAGCACATGCAGTGTTCCTCCAGGTGTGCACAGTATTGACAAGCCCCAAGCTGCTGCCCCTTCCCAGGAGGCATTTCCATCCACACTGAAGTGGATAATCTAATAGTCAGTGTCTGCTTGGCTCTCTCTCCACGACTGTGACAAAATACCTGAGACAGTTTATAAAGACCAAAGGTTTCTTTCCACTCACGGTTCAGAGGTGTCTATCTACCTTGTTGCTTAAGCCCTGTGGCTGTGCATCGTGGTGGGATCCAGGAAGCAAGAGGAGGAAGATAAAGAAATTACACTATCCCATTCCGGGAGCCACCCCCAAGGACCTGGCACCAGGCCTCACTTCCAGAAGCTGTCCTCCCCTCCAATAGCACCTCAGGCAAAGAGCCTAGCCTCTAGCATGGGCTTTAGGGGACACTCCAGACACAGGCTAATGCAGATGCATCTCTGTGGGGGGCTGTTGTGCAGTCAGCCCCATGGGGACCCAGCTGTGTCCAACGTGAGTGACAGTGGAGCCAGCTTCCTGGTGACTGAGGCAGCTGCTGCTTGTCCTCTGGACAGGGATGCTCAGCCCAGGTAGGCCAAGGCGGTGTCTCTGTCCTCTCCGCAGGTGGCCTGTGAGAAAACTGTGTCTGCCATGCAACACGTGCTGCAGAGGACCATCCGGTGTGCAAAAGGTACCTGTCCTGGCTCTCTGCCTTTCCTGTAGATGGTCCCTGTCTGGAGGTGGGCAGGAGGGAGGGGAGAGCTCTCCCTTCAGCCTCTGCACCCTGCTGCCTGTTAGAAGTGGGGCAGCAGGGGGCGCTGTGGAGCAGCAGCTCCAGTGTGGGGAGGAGGAGGGATGCCTGAGGCTGCTGCATCCCACCAGCTCTAACCTCGCCTGTGTTCCTCAGCTCAAGCAGGAGAAGGAAAGAAGCCCAGCCCGGCTCAGCTGGAGCTGAGGATGGTCCAGAGCAAAAAGGACATCGAGGACCCCGAGATTGTGGTGCAGGCCACGGTGCTGTGAGGGCCGTGCATTCGCCCCGACACACACCGTGTGCCGGGGTCTCTGTTTTCATCCCTGTGAAAGCTGTAACGTCTGCCTTAGAGCCATGACTGACACTTGACATTTTATTCCTTCCTGAGGGTCGGGTCTCATCCGGTCTCAATGGTGAAAATGTGCCATCATGTTTTTTTTAAAAAAAAAAATAATAATGACAAAACCGTCGCAGAAATATGTGACTCAGAAACATGGCCCCTTCCCCCCCAAGGCTCTGGGTCTACTGACTGCCTCTTGTTGACTCCTAGGTGTGTGGGAGGCAGGTGGAGTAGGCAAGCCTGTGGATCCTTCTGTTGGCCACGGGCTGCCGTTGCCCCCAGATTCCTGATTGTGACTGGACTAGGCCTGCGGTGGCACTATTTTTAAGTTGGGTTAAGTCTTAACCATGGCATCTGGAAGAATTACGCCAAATATCTTCATTGCCGTTCGGGTCTTACCCTTGTTCCTGCACCAGAGTTTCTGTGTGTGTCTCTGCTGCTCTTTGTGTCTCTGAGGACGTCACACTTACACAGCTGTGGGACTTTGGGAAGGTTTTATAGCCTCATGCTTGGGTAGGCACACAAGCATGTAGTCACTGTGACAGGGACCCTTTAAGGGCCCCGAACATTCCAGGGGATCTGCTAGCCTTCTGGGTGTCAGCAGGATCTCCTGTAACTTGGGAGCAACTTCTGGGAAACTGACCAACCTAGGGGTCGGCTGCTGAGCCGAAGGTGGCTTGGGAAGTTCAGGGAAGGATGCCACACTGGGTTCTTGTGGGAGCTTACCCAGCCCTGTGGTCCTCAGTTGGCACTGCACATGCCATGTGCTGCTGGGGACAGTACATTGCTGCAGCCATGTTTGGACAGACAGAGAAGGAGAGGCAGCTGTGGCATGTGCCCCCTGGTGGCATACTTAACTGCTGGCTCCTCCCCCCATTTCTGTATTCTATGCCCACCACTCGCTGAGAGGCAAGAGGCCCTCATGTGAAGCCAGCTCGCTCTCTGCCTCCTTGGAAGTCCTGCTCCTAGAGAGAGCATATGGGTACTGTGGGTGCAGGGGCCATCTCTTAGACCCTTGCAGGAGACTGTGACAAGTTCCATTTCCATTGCTCAAGTGTGGCTTTCCTGGCTGTACATCTTGGAATTTGGGGCCCCTGAGTCCTAGCTGTGAGTGGGGCTGTCCATTTTTTATTGACCTTTATCTCAGCATCTACCCATTTCCCAATACCTGAATTCTTGAGATTTGCCTCTCCTGAGAAGCCACAGCCTAAGGAGCAATGGGAGATTGGGAGAGATGGGGACCACATTGTGATCCCCAGGAGTATAGGTTCTCCAGGAGTGCCTGGCTGCATCCCACAGGCCTCTGAGGGCCACACTCTCCCTTCCCCAGTTAAAATGCCCTAGATGGAGGAGACACTGGTCCACATGGACTTGCTCCAGTCCAACTCCACTCCCCCACCAGCCTGCATCCTGACTTCTCACCTTTCTGGTCTCAGGCTACAGGATGGCTGAGTAGGTAAAGCTGCCTGTTGCCAATCCTGACAACCTGAGGGACCCACATGGTGGAAGCAGAAAACTGAATCTTGTAAATTGTTCTCTCTCTGTTTCTTACACACACACACACACACACACACACACACCCCACAAATAAATAAATAAATAAATTTAATTTTAAGAATTGCCTTGTTCACTAATATCCTAAGCCAGGCCTAGCTAGTTCTCTTGTGTGTGTTTCCTGGTCCCAGTGGCAGGCCTCTGAGCCCTAATTAATGCAGACCAGAAAAGAGAAAGCCATGGCCAGTGGCCTGGAATGGGGAACAACCACATTCCCCTAAGTCACAGGAAAAGCCCCTCACTGCCTCCCAGAGAGCAGGGAACACCATCTTGCCAGCAATGAGGAAAACTTCCTTTTTCCTCTCAGAGTATTGAGACTGGACAGGAGAGATGGCCATGTTGGTAAAGTACTTGCCGTGGATACACAAGGACCTGAGTTCAGTCCCCAGCACCTAAGTGTGGTCCTGTAGTGTGCACCTATAACCTCAGAGCTAGGGAAGTGGAAACCGGAAGATCCCTGGGGCTCTCTTGCCAGCCAGTCTATTCAAATGGGTGAGCTCCAGTGTCACTAAGGAGAGACCCTGTGCAAAATAAAAAGTGGACAGTAATAAAGGAAGACCCCAGATGTTGACCTCTGGCTTCACACATATGCACACAAGGAAAGGATAAGAGCTGTCATAGGGTTGAGGAAAGCCGGTATGTGTCTGATGTGATGTGAAGAAGCCCCTGGCAGAGCAGTACTGGGTGTGGTGGTTTATGTGTGCTGGGGTCTTCATGACCTCACTCTCCACCACACCAGGAGAGCCTTAGCCCTTTGCTGTAGCCCAGAGCTAATGGGGGTGGGGGATCCTTTCTTGCTTACACAGCTGGGTGAGTGCTCTTTCCTCATGAGAACTTCTTCTAAAGTCCTAAACTTGGGTGTGGTCTGGATTGTCTTCCTGTGTGCTTTGGAGCCCAGGGGACATGAACAGAGGCTGTGGCTCAGGCATGTGACAGAAGAAACCGTGATTTGAGCGTGAGGCCTGGGCAGAAGCAATGCTTTCCAAAGAAATGTCTGCAGCCCTGCCTGCCAGCAAGCACAAGGTCTGCTTGCTCCCCTTGTTTCCAAGTCAGAATTGCCTCTCACTCTCACTTTGCAGAGTTCAGTTATGAAATGATGTATTTGGGAATGAAGCCGTAATAGCCTGGTGTTGCCTGCTTCCTGCTGAGGACTCCCTCTGGTACTGTCTTGGTCCATCTCCTTCAACCTCCCGGGAGACTAAGAGGGGATTCTGACAATGATGCTTTGGAAAACGTTGCCTGGCCCTGTGATTAATCATGTGCCTCTAGCTTACTTTCGCAATATGTTAATGATTGTAAAAAAGACGCTGTCCTTTTCTTCAAGTTGGGAGAGCCCAGTGTTTGAAAGCTGCTTGATGTTTCAGTGGGAGTGGCCAGGCCTGGCTTCCCTGTGCTGAAGTGGGGTATTGACAGGAGGGGACTGTGTGCTCCATAGTCTCCCTGAGTGCCCAGTGTGATGTCACCACCACCAGCTGGGATAGAACAGCACTGGGTGTTACAAGTTAGGCCATGTCCTGTCCTTGGTGAGGAAGGCAGGGCCCTCCTGAAGGAGGCAGATTGGCCAGGGCAGCGCTGAGCCCTCAGCTGTGCCCCTGGGCAGCTCCTGACCCCAGTGTCCAGCTCCCATCGCTTCAAACCTTACATTGTCTGTAGCTGAAAAGTATAGAAAAGAGAGGTGAATGTATTTTGGAACCCTTTGCTTCCTTCCTGGCCTCCGAGGGATCACTCCCTGGGGCGGATCTGGTGCATACTTCTGCAGTTCTCAGGTGCCCAGTGACCACTGGGCAGACCACAGCTTGC
>CABHPQ010149841.1:0-23536 GCA_902168405.1 Peromyscus aztecus
TTCTTTTCAGTTGCTCCTCTGCATTTACATCTTGCCTAACTCACAAGGCTCAACTGAGTGATTTATTGCTCTTTGCCCCAAGAGAAATGGCACAAAGATAAATCCGAGTTTTAACATTTGGTAATCAGAAATTTCTTTCAACGTTTAAAGGACAGCCTTCCTAATTTACACCCATGACAGTAACTTAAGCCCAGTAATCAAAGAAGGAAAATCTGACATTGTCATAGAAAATCTTAATTAAATATGTAGAGAAGCAAGGAAGCAATGGATTCATTTCCTAAAATTGATTTAGAATAACACCTCCCATCACTCTCTCTTTTCCCTTGCAAATAGATGTAGAATAGACCCTTTTAAATTTTCTCAGCTGTTCAATAAGTGCATGCAAGGATAAACAGTCAAGATGACATTGACTCAATGAGCAATAGTAAAGTGACCCCAAAAGGGGGCATCATCTGTGTTCATGTTTTCAACACATCAGCGCTCCACCTCTGAGAGCTGCACTCCTGGAAACTGCTTACCACAATGGATGTGATGAGGTATTAATGAAACAAAAGTTATTTGCTTCTTAATGTAAACTCTTCACAAAGACTTTAACACAAATGTGCAGCTTTTGTCTTAGGGGTATCTTAATGCTGATGCAAGTGCATTCTGCTGCTTTAATGCCTTACTCTACCTATGACCCATATCTGAAATCCAAAGAAAAGCACATTTGGAAATTCAAGGACAACTGTTGGGTTGTCCTTGAAATTAAACTAACTTCTTCCTTCAGATACATGAGTCAGGCTAATTATTAAATTGTTCAGTTGTGCTCAGAAATTAATTTTCTAGCCACATTTTTTTAGGGCATGGAAACAAATTAGCTGGTTTTCAGGTACAAATATCAAGAAAATTCAAAGATACTAGTATTTTAATCACTCCTTCATTTTTGTAAGTTGGGAGTTTCATCTCTCTTGCTACACCAATACAAGGAAAGAAATTGAAAGTTGACACATGATAATCAAGTTGATATTGTTACTAGGATCCATGCAAAGCAAGTAGATTAGATTTGAATGGAAAACTTACTATCTTTCAATCACAATAGATTCTTAGTACCCATGGTTTCGCTTTCTACAGCCTCCGTTACTCATGGTCCATTGAAGTCAGGTATAGTAGGTGAAACGTTCTCTTAGTGATTGCTAAGTTTTATCTCATTATCATTACATTATATTGTCATATTTATCCTACTTTGTGAGCAGCTATTACCATTAATCCTATGCTGTGCTTATATTATCATAGATATATACTATAGAAAAGTCATTGTACATAAAGGGTTTGGCATTGTATGTTATTTTACTCATACACTGAGAGTCCTATAACTTTTTTCACTTCAGTATGGAGGAGCTAGTTTATATGTACAATGAAGAGTAAATATTATCCATTAAATGTGAACCAATAGTAAAATAATGCCACTGAATTACGGTTAAAAAGACAAGTGGCTAAATGTACATCCACATAAACAAATTCAACCTCAAGCAATATCAGTTAACTACTCTGTTAGTTATTACTTTGTTTCCTCAGTAAAATAAGGATAATAAAGTCATTTTAATGGCTTAAATATAAAATACATAAGTTAGGTACAAACTACACTCTATTCTTGCTTAGTCACATATTCTATCACCATATTTTTATTAGATCTGTCTTCTTTGTTAATTATGTATTCATATTTTACAAAAAGTTGTAAATTAAAGCCACTATTGTGGTCTTTTAATAGAGACCTATAATATGTTTTGTAACTCAGACATATATTAGACACTTTATTGAAACAAAAGATAATGAACTATATACAGTGTTCTGAGTATTAAACTATAATTTTTATAGAAAAAATTTGAACCCACTAATTTAAAAATACATTTATAAAACATGAAAACTTATGTTACCTTACATGGACATGGAAATTAAAAATAAGAAAGTTTTTACCTGTTCAATACTCATCTTACTTACAACAGAGCTTAGAGTTTTGATCTAAGAATCAATAGAGATGGAAATTTTAAAAAATCTAATGTTGACTTTTGAGTTGAGGACCTGAAAACACAATGGTCTTTAATAAACAAACACACAGACAACAATTATAAAAATAAAATACCTATTGAATGTTTTATGAGACTTAAAAATAAATAATATTGTTTGGAAGAGGTTAATTCTAATTCAGAAAATATGCTCAACCCCAACCTTTACAATGTTACAGAAAGTTTATGTCACCATTAAACTTACAAAAGTCAAACTGTTTTTTAATTAAGATATTCTTTTAGTTTAATTAATTTCAGGACTTTGTAATTTCACAAACTTAGTTAATATTCTCCAAACCTTTTGACTGATTCTCATATAACAACCGTTGTTTATATGTGTAAATTCCCATTTATAATATCCTGTTAACAATAAGTATTGATCATTCCACTTTTTAAATCTGTCATTCAGTTGAAAACAGGTACATATGAGCTTTCAGGGTTTTGAAATCAAAGGAATAAAATGTCCAGGCATGTAATATTCATTTTCTCATTCACCATCAGCCACTTATTGCCATATTTATTGAGCATTCACACTGTGTCGAACATGAAAAGTTTGCTATGAACAGTACATATAACAGCTACTGCTTGCAGCACAACTCAGTTGCCTGCACATTATTCATGAAAATATAATGCAAGGAATCCCCCAATGTGTTGAAATATAGATGACTTCCTTTATTTCTATGTATTCAAAATAAATATTCATGGTATATATTTAAGATGTAAAGCATGATAATTTGATCTGCATATTCACAGTCAAATAATTATAGCCTTAGCCAATTAATGTGTCTGTCACTTCACCCTCACTCTTTTGGTGGTTAGAGTACCTAAAGCCTCATTTGAACTCCTAGAATACCACACGGTGTTAACTACAGTCCTTGTGTTGGTCCTTCTGACAACATGCTAAATGAAATGGCAGGCATTAAAGAATGCAGTAGCGTGTTCTCTCTTGTTTGTAGAATCTCCCCATTCCCCTAAATTTGACCCAGTATTTTTTACCACTGGTCGATGACACAGCTTCTCTGATTCTCGATTAAAACTATGCATTAGAACCTTCTGCATTTTCAATGTTAGGAAAATTTTTGTTATTCACTAACTTCTAATAAATTAGTTTTTATTGAATAGTTAACAATACCTAGCTGTCAGTTTGGCATAGATTTATAACAACTACAAGTTACTTCATTGAGCAACACTAAAAGTTTTTATTTTCGGAAGGTTACTGAAAGGTATGCTAAAACTGATGTCACTGGATATGTTTATAATCAGGATTCTTTGTAAGTGGAGTTTGTCTGTAATGCTTCATGGGAGAGTGAGTCATTCATGTTATCTCTCAAGGTCATGGCTACTGTCTGTGTATAGCAGACACTTTAGTAATATACTATTACTCTCAAAAGTGCTTGATCAAGTTTTCTCCAGGTCACAATTTCATCATCCAAAGTCAATGGCTGCTGTCTAAAGATCTGCAACTACAGCAGAGGCATTGAAATTTGTTACAAATGTCTAACAGTCTCCATTCTAACTTCTGCCATATGAAAGGATTAATGCCGTGCCATTTAAAAAAAATGTTTTATCTTGCATTAACTTTCTTGATGATTAGTGGAGCTTTAATCAAGCAGGATGGAAAGACCAGCTATGCAAGGTACTGAATACTGAAAAGGTCACAGTATCTCCGCAAACTCCATAATTTACTGTCTCCTATTACATACTCTAAAAACGATCACATTGCTTTCTCAAAGGCAAAACACTATTTGACAAAGTCACCTTACTCCCTGAATCCAGATGTAATTGAGAACAAAGCAGGTAACAAGATGTTTCCAGTATAAAAAGATTACCTTCAAAGTACACGGCATAGTCAAATTAGATGAGGGTTTACCAAATTCTACTCATAACCGTGATTTTGATTAGAGATGTAAAATGAAATGAATCATGAGTTACATCTGGTAAAATATTTTAATAGCTCCAGTTGGGTCCTGTGTGGTGACAAATCTTTTTCACTGCAGATGTGCAGTCACCATGGGGACTCTACCAGCCATCCTCTTGTTAAAGTTAGCTCATTACATTGAAGGTATCACAGACTTCCCTTCCACAATAGTGCAGCACAACTTATCAATCAATATGAATCTTCATGTTTATATTTTATAGATAGAGGATTCACCTTTGACCATTTTAAAATCAGCATTTCAATATTTTCACTCTTCACCTGTCTATACATTTTCTCCTTTCCAATGTCTGGGTGTATTGTAGCTATTTTGCCATTTTGTGGACTCAAACCTAGATATACATGCTTCCTTTGGGTCTTCTTCAAAATGTTGCATTGCCTGTGTCCTTGTGAGATATTGTCATTTTCAACTCAGCTACAGAAAAGGATATATCTTGCATTTCAAGTAATTTAGGGAAGATAGTTTAAAGGAAAACTATGTACCTATCTTATAAACTGATGATTGGCATAGATTTCTAAAGTGATTTGATTTTTAATTGTATTAAACATGGTGGCTTGATGAGAAGTGTCCCCCAGAATTTGGGACATTTCAACTAGGGTACTTAGTTGGTGTCACTGTTTGAGGAGGTTTGGGAGCTATGGTTATGATGGAGGAAGTGTGTCACTTGAGGTTGGCACTGAGAACCTAAAGCTTCACCAACCCTACTTCTAGATTGTCCTCTCACCTTCCTGCCTAAAATCGAAGATGTGAGCTCTCAGCTTCTGTTCCTGCTGCCATGCCTGCTGCTTGCTGCCATGATGAACTTCTCTCCCTCTGAAATTATATGTACAACCAGACCCTTCCTAACATAAGTTGTCTTGAGTAAGATGCTTTATCACAGCAACAGGAACATAACCACTGCAGACATCACCACGCCTGACACTGGCTGCTCCGATGGACTCTTTTTCCACTGGAACCACAGCTCAAATACACCCCTCCTTTTATAAGTTGCCTTGGTCATGGTATTTTATCATGCCACAGAAAAGTATCTAATATGCTGTATAATCATACAATGCTTAATGATGAAAATTTCAGTTCTTTCTCTTTATGCAGAATCTCAATTGTCTTAACAAATATTTGTAAAATTCCTTTCTCCCATGTGTATTATGTGTTTTCATGTATGAGTGCAAGTATGTATGTGGAGAGACCACCTCATCTGTAAGTCTTTGCTTTTTATCTTGTTTGAGACAGAATCTCTTTGTTGGATGCTTCTGTGTATTCCAGGCTTTCTGGTCTTTGAATATTTAAGTATTCTTCGATGAGCACTGGGGTTATAAATGTGCATTATTTTGCTTGGTTAAAAATGTGTTTTGAAGATTCACACTCAGGTTCTCAGTCATGCAGAGCAAGTTCTTTACCCATGGAGCCATGTCTTCAGCCTGTAAAACAAACTTAAGCCTAGAATTTTCTTATGGTTTGCTTTATCAGCATATCTCTAAAACAGCTGACTTTGCTCGTTCCTAGTTTATTAAGTTTAGACATCATCATTTACTACCTTGTTTATGGTAGATGTGTTAGGCAGGTTAGAATCAGAGCTAATGCAACAGATGGAGATTTACTAAATTGATTTACATGAAAAGAAACTGTGTAGTTAAAAACTGGCTGCCTATATGATAGAGAGGAAGGAGGCCTTGTAGCTTCTCATTTAGAAAGCTGAATGTCTCAGCGTTCCAAATTCAGTACTGAAGGTGTGGAGCTCCCTGGAGATTTGCTGTTACTAAGTCCAAATAGAAAGGCTGAAAGATTCTGATGTCAGTGAAGAATGGGAGTAACGGTGATGGATGGCACTCACTAAAGTCAAAGCAGATACTTATGCACATTTTCATCAGATGCCTTTAAATCTAGGCCACATGATTCAACCCAGATGACAGCAGTAAGAGTCACAGAGGCCAAACATAGTGCTTCATGGCTCAGTGTTTGTTCTACTGTGTTTGTTTTAATCTAGTATTTCATTGTTAGTCTCCAATTCCTGTCTTCAAGAATGGAAATCTTTGTGCTGCACCACTGTAGAAAGGAGTATGTAGAATACTTTGACGTTGTAGGGGTCCACAGTTAACTGATTGCTTTGACTCTCAAAAGAAACTTTGGACTTTTGAGTGATGTGTCTGTGAAATGGAGGGTGAAAATCTAAACTTGAAAGTTGAACAGTGTTAGTTTCTGGTGAAGCCTTTCTCCTTGCTTTGTAGATAGTCTCTACTCTGTGTCTATATGAACTTTCTTCTGGATTTTAATGCTTCCTGTCTGTTTTCATAAAAACACAGGTCTTTGGAGTAGATCTTTATCCTTATGGCCTAATTTAAATTGGCTTTATCTCCAAATACATTAATGCTAGGGATGATTAGTTTAACATATGAGTTTGTAGTTGTGGTATATATACACTATAATATTTAACAACATAGATTCTTTATGAGTTATATCTCTCAATTATGCTTGATAGTTCACATTTTATTATACTCTGAAATATTTTTGTGATGAAAAGACTAAATTTTCATCAATAGTTTGGTTTGAATTTGAGCAGTTTTACTGTTATATCTAACCATATTAAAGAATTTCCCAATCATATGATTAGAGTATGTGTGACCAACTAAGTCTAATTCCAAGTGCTGGAAATTCAGAATGTAGACATACATAAGCATGAAACTTTTTGATTATGCATATGATTTATCAATCTTACTCCAACTATAAATAAATAAGTGCCTTTTGTTTTTTTCACATTTAATGCATTTAGTAAAATTCCTTAAATATTTTACCATCATATTTGATATATGATAATTACTTATTATAGCTTTGATTGGCATTTGGGAAGATTACTAAGTTAATTAAACATTTAAAAATATTTATTGGTGCATTAAATTTTCTGTCTTATGAATTCCTTGATTGTCTGCCTACAGTTTTATGTATTTGTTAATTTATTTGCATATTTATTTGAACAAGCCTCATTTTACAGATCAGGATGGCTTCAAATCTCATTCTTCTTTCTGTACTCTCCTAAGTACTGGGATTACAGGTGTGCATCGCCATGATTGGGTAAAGATTTTATTACTGCTTTATAGAAAATGCTTTAAAAATAAGTATGGACTACATTTTAGTCCTTCATTATTCAGACTATTTAGATGCTTGGAGAATATCTTCTTTTACTTTATAATGTCTATATTTACTTACATAAGGATGTATTCTACCATATGAATAAATTTTAAATAGAATTTAAATTTCTGATTTTTTTATATTTAACATGAGATCTCACCATGTAATATTGGCTGTCCTCAAACTCTGATTCTTTGTGCTTCAGCCTTCCCAGAGTTGAAACCACTCAGAAATTCTGTATTCTATGACTTTTATCCATTTTACTAAACTGTCACAAAGTAAGTGAGTCTAGAGTGACCTTCTGAAAGCTTTCCAATATGCAAAAACAGCTCCAGCTCCATTCAGAAAGTCTTTGGAAGCTGTGGGTGTAATTCAATGTATTTAGCCTGAATAATGATCTTAATTAAACCATTGGGATCAAACTAACACAAACCAACAACAAAACTTTATTTCTACCCTAAGTATTTAATTCATAATATTACTTTTGCAACGAATTACAAATTATAGCAGTGCTTGTGATCCAAAATACTTAGGTGTGTGAGAGCTCTCTTTTCTGTTCTATTTTTCTGTTGTGCTAACCCGGTATAAAAGTCTATAGGCCAGGCTCTCCCAGTACTTTATTTCTTTAGAATCTTTTATTTGTGTGTGGTGGGGAAGGGGCAAAGTGTTGAGGACATGTCTCTATGGAAAAATTGCACATGAGAACTTGAGTTTTGATCACCAGCACTCACGTATAAAAACTGAATATAGTCTCACTTGTCAGTGAGTTCTGGCTGAGCTAGGATGGTGCCTTGAGGGAAATGAAGACAGTGAGATGTCTGAGGCTTTCTGACTAGTCAGGCTGGTCAAATAATACCCAACTCTAAATTCTGCAAGGAACCCCATTTCAAGGGAATAATGTGGAAAGTGATACATAAAGATAACAATGTCCTCCTCTGGTCTTTGCATGCATTTACATAGGACTGTCCCTCCCCCAAGTCAACCATCCTGTTCTCTCACGTTTTAATTCATCGCCACCTCCCAGTTTACCCAGGAGATCTTATCTCTTTCCCTTTAGGGTCCCTCTTAGTGTAATCCTTGTTACTTAGCTTCTCTGGGGTTGTAGATTGTATCCTGGTTATCTTTTGCTTTACATCTAATATCCACTTATGAGTGAGTACATACCGTGTTTGTCTTTCTGAGTCTGGGTTAGCTTACTCAGGATGGTTTTCTCTAGTTCCATCCATTTCCGTGCAAATTTCATAATGTCATTGTTTTTTACAGATGAGTAATACATCATTGTGTAAATGTACCACATTTTCTTTACCCATTTTTTAGTTGAGGGGCATCTAGATTATTTCCAGGTACTGCGTATTATGAATAATGCTGCTATGAACATAGTTGAGCAAGTGTCCTTGTGGCATAATTGTACATCCTTTGGGTGTATGCCCAAGAGTGGTATTGCAGGGTCTTGAGGTAGATTGATTCCCATTACTTACACTCCTGTGTCACAGTTCATATGGAAGAAACTCAAGGTAGGAACTCAAACAGGGCAGGAACCTAGAGACAGGAGCTGGGGCAAAGGCTGTGGAAGAGTGCGGCTATTGGCTTACTCTTGTAGACTCTCATTCATGGCCACTAAAAGGGCTGGTGGAGGAGTGTGCAAAAAGTGGCCGCATGGAGCACAGTTTAGTTCATCAACTTGGCTGTGTCCTTGATGTTTTCCCTGTGCTTGCATTTTTACAGGCCAAACTGAGAGCTCCATACTTATTTGGGCAGAATGCCACTCACAGAATCTACTGACTTCTTTATGTGTTTTTGCGTTGTAGCTATTCATAAACTATAAATCATTACATATCTTCCAGAAAAACAACAATAATCTGCCCTAGTGATATTATCCCTCTATTTCCTAGAGCTGTCATGACAGGGTCCCTTTGCTAAAAATGATTATATTAGTAATATAAAACTCTTATGAGCATTTGACATGTGCCATGGACTCTTCTGAAAATTTTGTATCTATCAACTCATTTACAAGAATTTTCATTGAATACTGGCAAGAAGTGTGACTAATCCACATCAAACTGGAAGCCCTTTTAAATTTTGTCTTGCAAGCATATCTCTCTAACTCATCTCCACATTAAGGTTCTCTTTTATTATTTAATTCATTATCACAGCAGTCATGTTGATTCACTATGCTTTGCATTTATTCAGTCACAACTCTAATTTCATGTTATTGCAAGAATGAAATATCCTATTTTACCAGCAATCCAATATAAATTGTGTTATTAAATGTTACTGTGTTTAATGTTTCATGTTGAATGATTTTCCTTAGAATTTTAATGAGAATTATAATATATATAATCTCATATGTGGTCATATATTTCTTTGAAAAAAATCAATGAATAACCAGTGAATATACCAAGTGTCATCAAATTAAAAAAATCTTTGGCTCTTAGAATGAGGCATTAATTTTAAGTTGTTAAAAACAAGAATTATGTAAAAGCCAGTGGAATAAAAGTTATACAACATACAATATGGAGTTCTGTATATAAAAGTAAAATGGCTGCTAATTCCAAGTTTATATTCACACTACCTGAAAAGCCTTGAATTTAGTTCTGATGATCACAACAGACCCATTTAAATTATAATGACTGTGCCTTGGAGTCTCGCTCATATCATATCACTTTACATTTCTAAATATACCCTCATTTGTAATCCTGACTTAGAAATGCTGATCTAAGAGATCACTCAGATATTCAGAGGCCCACTCTTCTGAGTGAGTGTCTAGTGATCTGCCACGAAATCCAAACATACTATATTCAGGCTTGAAAAGTGAGGCCATGATGGTGGTGTTTCCTTTTGCTTCCTGATATACTGATTAAAAGAAAAAAAAATAGTTCTTCATTTTTCACCCTTTGTTATCATGCTCCTTTCTGTATATTGAAGAGGAAGTTCTTCTGGTGTAAGATTATACATGAAAGGTGAACATGGACACTCATGCCAGGAATTCCTTGTACTCAGCTAGAAGATTGCATGAGTTTGAGTCTAGAAAGGATATCGTAGTGACTACAAGGCCAGTCAGTAATATATAGTGAGTAAGGCCCTGTAAACAGAGGCTTTTCTGTCCTGCCTGGTCCCACAGCCACTTTTAAAATATTATTCAGAGGCTTAATAATAATTACAAGTTGTTTGGTTTATTGCTTAGGCTTATTACTAACTAGCTATTACAATTTAAATAAACTCATTTCTATTAATCTATGTTTTGCACATGCCTATTGGCTTTACCTGTGTTCTAATACATCTTGTTCCTCTGGCTGCTGGCTGGCATCTCTTTGACTCCCCACTTCTTCCTCCTGTATCTCCGCTTGGATTTCCCTCCTGGCTCTATCCTGCCTTGCTGTAGGCCAAAGCAACTTATTTATTAACCAAATGGCAATAAAATATATTCACAGCATACAGAGGGGTTATCCCACAGCAAGGCTCTGTCTCAAACAATTGAACAAACAAACCAAAACAGCAAATTACTACTGATGATGAATACTGAAAAAGGAGATGCATCCTTACCAGACAATTAAATAAGTAATAGTTTATTTTAATGTTTTGTATCACTGGCTATAGACACAAAATGTAATCATTTATTGTTTTATTTGTGAGTTGAGTAAAATGCTTCTAGCTCCAGTTAAAAGCTTTTAATTAAATGTTCCCCCTAGAAGACAATCTTGCATCCACGTTTGTCTCTAAAGCATCAGCATTTAGGCTGTACAGTGGGGGTACTTTTAAAAATGGCATTATAGCATCTTATGAAAATATTTTCCCAGTGTACAGTTAGTTTTTTTACTTTATGTCTGAGTTATAGTTTCTATTGCTGTGGTGAAACGCCATGACCAAAGCAACAATGGAAAGAAAGGGACTTATTTCACTTACAGTTCCATATAATAGTTCATCATCAAAAGCAGTGGAAAACAGGAACTCAAGCAGGGCAGGAACTTAAAAAAGCTTAAAAAATGCTTTTTTCACTGTTTTTAATGCTTTTGTTTCATATTCATTACAGGACTATAACCATAATTATAAACTATAGTTATAAATATTTGTTTTAATTTTATTTACTGCATGAAAGTGAATTATAGATATATTTACTTTCTCTTTGAATTATATTTTACACTGACAGATATTTTCCAAACCTTACAATAGTACACTTCTTGTTCACACTTCATAGTATTTTCCTAAATTGTACTTATGTATCATGTTTCATATTGCCAGGAACCACAAAATATATTATTAATAGATTTTCTTCAAGCTAAAAATGAACCTGCAATTATTTGTTTATTTATTTTTATTAATTTTCCTCATTTTATTGAAAGTATTCTTTTCTTAGACAGCATATCCTGATTACAGTTTCCTCCTCTCTCTTTTCTTCCCACATTCCCTCCCATCTGGATCCATTAAATTTTTGTCTCTCATTAGAAAAGACCAGGCTTCCAAGAGATAACAATAAAACATATCAAAATAAAATATAATAAGATAAAACAGGACCATCATATCAAAGCTGGACAGCAGAAGAAAAAGATGCCAAGAGAAGACACAAGAATCAGAGACCCACTCATTTACACACTCATGAATATCATAAAAATATTAAACTGAAAGTTAATGGATATATGCAAGGACCTGCTACAGAGTCCTGTAAGCCTTGTGTTTGCTGCTTCAGTTGCTGTGAATTCAAATAAGCTTTGTTCAGTTGAGTCTTTTCTACTTTTGGATTCCATCTCCTCTGGCTCTTATACTCTTTCCACCTTCTCTTCTACAGAATTCCCTGAACCCTGAGGCGAGGAAGTTGATGGAGCCTTCTCATTTATAGATGTGTGTTGCAGGATCTCTCTTTCTGTGTAGTGTGGGTCTCTATTTGTTCTCATCTGTTGTAGGAAGAAGCTTCTCTGACGATGGTTGAATAAGGAAGGCACTGATCTATGAGTACAGCAGATATCATAGTCATTTTATCACTACATTTTTTTAGAGAACAGTAGTATTTGTTTTACCATAGGTTTGGGACTATCTAGTCTCAGATTCTTGGTTACCCAAGCAGTGTAGAGTAATGGATTCTAACTCATGGAGTGAGCCTTAAGCCAAATCAGATATTGGTTGATTACTCCCACAAGCTTTGTGCCACCATCATCCTAGCATATTTTTCAGGCAGGACAGTTTTGTAGATCAAACGTTACATGGCTGGGTTGGTGTTTACATTGCTCTTTTGGTAGCCATCAGAGTACCTGTCCATAAACAAAAGAGACTATAATGTAAGGGGTAAAGGCTCTATGCAGGCACCAGTTATATCTCCTCATGTTCAATGAGTTGTGTGGTGTTGTCTTCAGCAATGGAGGCTTGTCACCTTCTGGAGAGCAGCCTATTATTTTGGCAACAGCCTTGGTTTTTTGGGGATTTCCATGGGACCTCTTTGGCCCACAGCTCAATTGTATATAACCCAGTATTGTATGTACCAGTACTGTAAACTTCATTTGATGACAAGTGATGACCAGTTGGGACTCCATCTCTCTCATTATTTACAGACTTCAACAGGATTGTCTTCATATATTTTAGGAAGTTTCCACTCCAGTAGGCTTCCATATCACTCCTCAAATACCTGTCAGTTCAAGCTGTCTATCCCTATATTCCCTCACTCACATCCCTGAAAGGAAGTTTTTAAGAGTACTTTATATTTTCCCATATTTTTATCAACTTTCATTCTTCCTATGATGTGTGTTTATAAATGTGTATTTCCTTACCTAATATCTTTATTTATTGCCGAAAGGTTTTAAAAATATTCTTTGTCACAAAATCTACTTAAAATGAAGTCTTCCAGCTGTTTTATCATAGAAAATGTATTTATTTTTCCACTGTTTGAATATGTCTACTGGCCAAAAACTTCAGGTTGATTCTTACTTCAATGTACTTTAGAGACACTACTCTACTGCCTCTTTTTGGCTTCCATCATTTCATGTGATAAATTTGATCTTTAGATTCTAATATAAATTTCACATTTATTACAATGGAATGTCTTAACTTCTTAACATTTTTTTAAAAATTTCTCAGTCACTTCTAATGATTTTTGTCTATATCTGCCTATATTTGATATTTACTTTTACTTCTTTTATTTTGTGACATTGTAGGTTTATAATCTTCCCTCCAGGTTCTAGAAAAGCTGGGGACATTTTTTAGAGGTCACCGAGTCACAACTCCCTTTCCTGTTACTCTTTTCCCCTTCACCTTATACTGTGGGATGTTTTCTGTGCTATGAGTTCACAGTTATTGTAAATTTTTCTAATTCTTCTCTGGTTTTGGGTTAAAAGGTAAGAAAGTGTATATGGGTAGGCTATATACACAAAGTGTGTATACTCCAGCTTCCAGAGTAGTTTGTCTTTTGGTATGTTTTTTTTTTTCCATTCTTAAATGTTCTATAGTTCAATTCTATGCTTTATTTTTACTGGAATGTGTTTGTTAACCATGAACAATAATCCCCAAGGAAATGTCCATGCAAGTATAAAAATTAGGCTTTGATTATGTACTTCTATACTCCTCAGCCTTCTCCTTTCTATGAGAAAGGTCCTATCATTAGTAATCTTTGTTTCCCTAGACAGTTTTGTTTCCGCTTTTGTGTTATATATGCACACATGATTTTGCGCATCTACACAATGTCAACCACTCACGCATGAGAGAAAACACATACTTATCTTTGGGTCTCAATTCTCTTATGATGATAATCTCCAATGCATTCATTGTCCTACAAACAATACCATTTCATTCCTCTTTGTGGCAAAATAAAATTCCATTTTGAAAGTATGCTGTGTTTTCCATATCCATTCCTCTGTGTACACATGTTACAATGAAAAGAGTTTTAGGCTTAAAATGGTAAAAAAGAATGTTAATGTCTAAACAATGAGGTCAGAGATACTGAAGAAGGTAAATAAGAGGACTTATGTCAAACTGAATATCAGACAGGTGACCAGGTAAGAGAGAGCAGGGTGCTGGAAAAAGTAGCAAAGTAAATATGGGCAGGTTCCCACCAGCTCCCATACAACCCCCCGAGAAGCAGGAATAGGACCTAAGTAGCTTTTCGCTATAGTAAACTTTTCAAATTTATGGGTATTTTATGGGTAGTTTTACACACACACCACACACACACACACACACACACACAAACACGTAATGTTTATATATTATAACATATTCATATTATATCTTACATTACATTTTGTATTTTGTAATTAGTTGAAATGTGTTGGGTTTTAATCTGTATCTTATATTTATTATCTTTTCTAATATTTTATTTTTTCTGCCTCCTTTAGCTAATACTCTAAATAATCTTAAACTATTAATATGTATATATGTAGGTATTATGCATATTCCTGCATATAATGCATTTGTAGTTGGAAGTTTCCCTGTGTCTGGCCCAGTCCCTCAGCCACTCAGACTCAAACAAACACACAGAGGCTAATATTATTTTCAAACTATATGGCCTAATGGCTCAGCTAATGCTAGCTACCTCTTACATCTTAAATGAAACCATTTTTATAAATCTATACTTTGCCACGTGACTTGTAGCTTACCGGTATTTTACATCTTGCTTCTCCTGGCAGCAACTAGCAGCATCCTCTCAGCTCTGCCTTTCTCCTTCCTCTCTCTCTAGTTGGAATGTCCTGCCTAACCTTATTCTGTCTCACCGTTGGCCAAACAGCTTTATTTATCAACCAATCAGAGCAACACACTTTCACAGCATACAGAAGGACATTCCACAGAAAGCATTTGATTGAACTGCCTGCTAATATGTCTTCTAAGAAAGCCTCTTCCTGTTCCAGAAATGAGATAACTCCATATAGCCCCAAGTATGTGCAGTGGGAGGAGAAAAAATAAAGCAGGACTCCTAAGTCCAGATAATACAGGCAGCCGTTTGTAGTTATCCCCAGCTGGAGTTATCTTCCTTAGTTTCTTCCTGCAGTTTGCTTTCTCACAAGCTGAAATAAACCTTGATCACTTGCTCCTGTACCTGTGCTCTGTGATAATGTCTTCATCTTTAGGAGCACAGGACTCTAGACTACTGGATCACCGGGTGGGGGTGGAAGGAATCCTGAAGGGTCATATTTTCCTAGCAACAACATCAGAAACCCAGGTCAATCTAATTACTTAGCTATTTAATCAATGCTATAAAAAACCACCAATGCACTACTACCTCTGTTTTATAGTGATGTAAATTGCTTCAGGTAAATACCCATGAGTGGTATAATTGGGTCAGGTGGTTAGTTTTGGGGGAGTTTCCATAGTGGTTAGAAAAAGTTTACATTGCTACTAGCAGCTTTTGAGAGCTTGTTTTGCTCTGTACCTTTTCCAACAGCATTTAAAAAAAATTAATTGCCACAGTGACCGGTGAGATGGCAACAGAGTCAATTATTTTTTAATTTCTTTGATTGCCCGTGGTACCGAACTGCTTTCATACTTTACTTTTTCTTTTTTATTTCATCTTTGGAGAAACATCTGCTTATTTCATGAAGTCATTTCTTTATTGATTTGTTTGATTTCTTATTATTTTGCTTACTGAATTATTTGTATAATCTAGGTAATAATTCTCTATCAGAGAGTGATAGTAAAGCTCTCTGATTTGCTATGCTTTCTTTTCACTCACTCTGTTCTCTCATTGCTGTCAGAAGTTGTCTAATGTGATGCAATCTCATCTGTCAAATCTTGAGATTATTTTCTGCACTATTGAATCATTTAATAAAGTTCATGCTTTTACCATAATTTTCAGGTAATTTCCCTGCTTTCATCCAACAGTTTCAGAATTTAAGTCCTATTAAGATCTTTGATTCATTTAGGAATGGATTTCTAAAACAATTATCATTTTTATAATTGGTTATAATTTGCTGCATTTTGTGTTACATTTTATATTATATTTATAAGTTATAACATGTTTATATTATATACTATATTACATTTAATTTTATATTTTGTAATTAGTTATAATGTGTTGGTTTTTATTCTTTATCTTCTCATCATCTATTTATTACCTTGCCTAATATATTATTTTATTTTTTCTCCCCCCATTATCTAATACTTTAAATGAGCTGAAACTATTAATATTTATATTATGTGTATTTTAATGCCTTCTGCTTAATTTATATGTTCAACAGGCTGATATAGTCATATAAGGTATTTAATAAATATTATACACAATAGTACATTTATATGTTCCACATCATTTCTTTCATTGTGACATTGTCTATAGTATTTACTTATTATATTATAATTACTTACATATCATCTGTCTAAGAACCTGACATTCTCACATTGCCTGAGTCTGCGAATACCTTTGAAAGTTTCCCCATTGAGTCATGAAATCGTCTGACTAAATTATCCCTCATATTGAGGTTCTTTATTTTCATGAACATTGTGGCCTTAGCAGGTTCCATGTTCACATCATCTCTGAGACTGTCTTGTAAGCAAATCCACCTGCAATCTGTTTTTGGAGATACCTCAGTGCTCACTCCAAGACCAGAATGTCTTCATGCTGCTTCCATCCAGTGAATGAGGATAACAGGCTGATAGATGTCGTCTTTTCTATATAACAGTCCTATTGACCATATGTTGCTAATGCACATTGCCTTAAAATCTTTTCATCTGAGTCTCATTGTCTTGATTGAGAATCCAACAAAACCCCTCATTCTGAAACTATCACTTCTCTCTGTTTTCAGCATTTGATTCTTATTTTTATTTAGTGTAGACACTTCATTTCTAAACATTTTCAGGGACTTGGGATTAATTTTCCTTATTTTAGATGATGTCTACACTTTGGGACTATAAATTATAAACACATCCCCAGTCCTGTTTTGGCTGTTTCACAGTGCATGGTTTCTGTTCCAAAGGCATCACTGCATGTTCTTCATATTCTTTCTTTCTTCCTTCATGATACCAGCTTCCTTCTTTCCTCTTTCTTTTCTTCCTCCGCTATCACCTTGGATTGATAATGTGCTTGTGTATCTTTAAATACTTTCTTTCCTCATAACTTGTCTTTCAAACCTGAGTAACTCTTCTCTATGTCAAGAATTTTTTTTATTAAGAGATTTTCTATTCATTTTACATATCAACCACAGATTCCCCTGTCCTCCCTCCCTCCTCCCACTCCTCAGCCTTCCCCCTCAGCCCAACCCCCATTCCCACCTCCTCCAAGGCAAGGTCTCCCATGGAGAGTCAGCAGAGCCTGGTACATTCAGTTGAGGCAGGTCCAAGCCCCTCCTCCCTGCATCAAGGGTATGCAAAGTGTTTCACCATAGGCACTAGGCTCCAAAAGGCCGGCTCATGCACTAGGGACAGGTCTTAATCCCACTGCCTGGTGGGCCCCTATACAGTTCAAGCTAAACTGTCTCACTTTTCCAGACTGCAATCCACAGCTCCAGGGAGGCTAACTAGTAAGGGGGACCCTAAGAAGAACGCATGGATTGCCCAGTGATGGAAAAATGGATGAGATCTACATGAGCAAATTCGGGGTGAGGGGTCATAATGGAGGGCAAGGAACAAGGGATGAGAGCTTAGGGGAGCCGGAGGTTTGAGCTGGAATGGGAACAGGGTGGGAGAGCAAGGAAAGAGATACCATGACAAATGAAGAATTTTATTAATAGTATACTTTAATTTTCCTTGAAAATTTAAAGTTAAATATTTGGTACTTTATAAATTCAAATATCTATGTATTTTTAAATTGTATGGTGTCAATATATAATCACAAAATTTTACTTAAAACTCTGTGATTGAGGTATGATGTTCTTTCAAGTAAAAAATAATACTTAAAATATTGTAATGCTTTCAAACCCTTGTCTCTGACAGCAATTAATCTCAAATTTAGTTAAGTGACATGCTGCAAAAATACCACAAATCCTCACAGGTAAGATAGTCAGATAAAATAGATATTATAAGCTAAAACAGCAATTACACATAAATCTCTGCTGAAGTTGGATTGAAGAAGGAATACTCAAAGGGGATTTTCTCCTACGATCCAAAGGATGTCATTCAAAAATCTCTCTAGTTTTGTTTTCAGAGGGATTATCTAGAACAGTTCTTTTATCATTGTACACTGACTATTAAGTTTAATTTTTCTAACTTCTAAAATTTTTACCCTTTTCAATCAGTTTTTTCAACATTTAAAATGAAAGAATAATTTATTTTTCTGAAATCTTTGAGAATGAGCTTATTCTAAATATGTAATAAGTGGTACTAAGAGAGTTCTAAGATTTGATTAGAAAAAGTTTTGCCAAGTGTCTATATTCACGCACACACACATACACACACACACACACACACACACACACACACACACACACACACAAATCCAAAAACACACCCATTATGTGTAATCCCTGGACTAGGAACTCATCCCATCAGTTTCTTTTCTGTTACTGTGATAAAATCCTCTAATGAAAGCACATCAGTGATGAAAGGATATTTTTCCTTACTGATGCAGAGGAATCCAATCCATCACAGCAGGGAAGGCTTACTACCAGCAGGGGCATGTGCTTAACTGTGTTATTAATCTGGAAGCAGAGAGAGAGAACAGCAAATGGTTCCAGGCTGCAAAATCTCAAGACAGTTCCCTAGTGACATACTTCCTCCATCATGGCTCCACTGCTAAAGTTTCCACAACCTTCCCAAAAAGTGCCAGCAGCTGAAAACCAAGTAGACATACTCAAGAGCCTGTAAGGAATATTTCGTATTCAAATCCTGACACAGCATCTTTTATTTCTTTTTATCTTTACACAAACCCTTTAGCTATTAATATCGCTACTATAAGAAAAATGAAATGGACTCAGGTAATTAAATAACTTGAAAATTCCATTATATTTAGTGTATAGACATAATTTAATATAATGATTGTGCTAGGGCATGGTGACCCATACTTGTAATTCTAGTAATTAAGAGACTGAGTCAGGAGGATTGTTAGCTATAGACAAACACCTTATCTTATAAAAGGTGCAACCAAAAACAAGAGTTTCTATGTTGTAGTTTGAATATGAATTGTCTCACACAGGCTCTTGTGTTTGGTCACCTGGTCTCCAGCTTCGGGGTTGTTTTGAAAGGATGTAGAACTTCTAAAGCATAAGCCTGGTTGGAGAGCATAGGCTAGCAGGGCAGGGATTTGAAGATTTATAGACATTTCTACTCCCAGTCTTGCTCTATACTTCCTAACTCACGAACATGTAACATGACAGTCTCCTGTGTCCACCAGCACAGATGGAGTCATTCCAGTCACCAGGCTATACCCACATGGTGGATGATTTCCCTGAAACCATGAGTCAGTATGACCCCTCCCCCAATTAAGTTGTTTCTAATGAGTATTTTGTCACAGCAACAAAGACAGCAATTAGTATACCTAGCTTTGTTTTTTATATAAACTTTATTAATTATACATACTATGTTTTTTTCACTGCACAAATGTTTCCTTCCAATATAAGTCATAGTCTTTGTATTCAAGGACAGTTGATTCAAGTGGCACAATACAAAAGTGATAAGAATTATTATTATAATGATATGTGTAAAAGTGTTGCATTTTTACCTAAACCTCCACCTGCCATTCTGCTGGCCCTTGATACTGCATCATGTTTTTAGTGCTTTCTAAAGATCCTAATAAACATAGCATACTTATAGTTTACTTCAAGTGGTTTTTATTATATGTATTTACGTTTGTTTGTTTGTTGTGTGTGTGTGTGTGTGTGTGTGTGTGTGTGTGTGTGTGTGCATGCCACAACATTCATATAGAGGTCAGATGACAATTTGCAGGAATGAGAATCATGTGGCTTCGGGAGATTGAACACATGTCAAGTTTGGCTGCAAGTGCCTTTACTTGATCAGCAATCTCACCTACCCACATCTACTGTTTCCCTCACTTTTGAGAGCTGTATTACTTCCATGCAGAGAGTATGTTTAAAATATCCACAGGTGGTAACTCACAAATAAGACCCAATAAATGCAGTTGAATATATTCCTTGGATGAGTCACACATTGATTGGAAGAAAATAAATCGTTTTCCATAGGACAACTGAAATGGTATAATAAGTAGCTTCCTGGTAGGAAATATTTCAATTTTTCTTCTTTCTATGCTTAAATCAATACAGTGGAGTCACTTGGAGTATAGGGAGTCCCCAGGGAATCAATAAAAGTTCTAAACGAGAGACTGATTTGATTGCATTTGAATTTTAGAAAGATAAATGGAAGGGAGGAGAGGCTATAACTAGGAAAGACATCAGGCTAAGGAGCTATTAGTAACATATGTTGTGTTCTATGAAGAGATGATGGCCACCCAGGGTAAAACAATAGAAAGAATGACAGAAAAATGCCAGTGGAATGCATGATAAGACAGAAGTGACAGCATTGATGACTAATAAAGCCAACTCATCTAAAGCATGTGTATGAATATTCTGGGGAAAAAATTGCTTTAGGAGAAAATGAAAGTTTACATTTCCACATGGTTTGTGAACAGCTTTTTAAATTTTTCTTATTTTTAGCATTCAAATATTGATTCTGTCCATAGAAATGCTAATATATAGGTTTGTCTCCAATATAATGTAGGGGAAGTTCAGAATACTTGCAAACCATGTGGTGTGACAGGCAATTGGGTGTCTAAGATCATTCAGAGGCATCAAATTCAGTGTCTCGGTTACTGTGCTGAACATTTACTGGAATAGGAAAGAGCAAAGGAGAAAAAGGTGGTAGTTAAAATTGAATCTCTTCTTCTTGGATTTATAACTTGAAAATAATGAATGTACAAGTAAAATCCAAGCTCAAATTTCTGAAAAAATTTTTCCCTGTTGACATTTATGCTCTGCTTTCTGCGAGGAAGGAACATGCTAATTTTCCCAGAAAGGATGAGTCTTCTGAGAGACACTGCTCAAAGTCTGTAGCAATCTTTCTCAAGACTTCTACAACCAGTTTGTAAAATTATTTTATGACAAGTTTCACTGTGAAGATATATACTATTTCTAAATTCCTGTATGTACAGATTTAATATAAATTCATCATTAACTCAGTGCTATAATTGTTCAATTATAATTAAAAATATCTTGTTTCAAGATTACTTTTAAAAACATACGTTTTTTAAGATTACATCATTTCCTCTTTCCTTCTTTTCTTCCAAATATACCTCTGTGCAACCTGCTCAGTCTGTACGCTATGTGTAATTATGTTTTCAGGGCTGACCATTTGCTGCTGGATAACTAATTTGGATACTTATTCCTAGAGAAGACTATTTCTCCCGCTCTCAGCATCACCTAGGTGCCTGGAGTTCTTTGTGAAGAGCTGGGGCCTTATTGGCTTTTCACTGTCCGCTCTGGCATCCTACTGATGCTGTCCTTGTTCAGCTCATGTCTCAGCAGTCATGTTGTTAAGACGTTATGTGAAGAGCTTATAACATCCTTGGGAGCCAAAATCACAAAGTAAACTCCCCCTTCCTCTGGTTATTACAGTCTTTCTGTCCACTCTTCCAGAATGGTGCCTAAGTCTTCGGTGTACATGTTGTTTTATAGATGTATGACTTGGGACTGTGCTCCACAAGTCTGCATTTTGATTGGTTATGCCTTTCTGTTATGGTCTCCCTCTGCTGCAAAGAGAAGTCGTTTTCTATGTGAATAAAATGACAAACCTTTAAGATGTAAAAGGATTACTTTTGATCAACTACTGGAGCATGGAGCCGGCCCTGAAGTGTGGTGGATACACCTGGTGACACCCTCTCTTTTCCCTTCATTTTATGTTGTTGGACATTTTTGTCTCATTGGATTTTTGCTTGTTTGTTGGGGTTTTCTGGTTTGTGGTTTTGCTTTGGTTACTCTTCAAAGTGGGGGATTAATTGGGTGGGTAGGGAGGTGGTAGGGTTCTGAGAGAAACTGGGGAAGGGGAAAGCATGATCAAATTGTATAGAAAACATAAAATATATTTTATATAAATTAAGGCTGAACGTTTCTTTAAAAATATCACTTTTTAATTCCCTCTCATTCCCTCCCCTCCTAATTCTCTCTTACCCTATCAAGACTTTGACTCCCAATGTGATGCGCTCTCTTTTTTGTCAATCCACAGAGTCCATTTAGATTTTATTTTTTTAAATATTTTTATTTTATAATTAATTTAATTTTACATATCAGCCACGGATTTCCCTATCCTCCCTCCTCCCCCCCCCCAGCCTTTCCCCCCAATCCACCCCCCCATTCCCACCTCCTCGAAGGCAAGGTCTCCCTTGGGGAGTCAGCCCAGTCAGGTAGATTCAGTTGAGGCAGGTCCAGTTCCATCCTCCCTGCACCAAGGCTGAGCAAAGTGTCTCAGCATAGGCCCTAGGTTCCAGGAAGCCAGTTCATGCACCAAGGGCAGGTCCTGGTCCCACTGCCTGGGGACCTCTAAACAATTCAAGCTAATCAGCTGTCCCACTTATCCAGAGGGCCTGGTCCAGTTCCATGGGTATTTCTCAGCTATTGGTTCACAGTTCATGTGTTTCCACTAGTTTGCCTATTTGTCCCTGTGCTTTTTCCAATCATGGTCTCAATATCTCTTGCTCATATAATCCCTCCTCTCTCTCCTCGATTGGACTCCTGGAGCTCCACCTGAGGCTTGGCTGTGGATCTCTGCATCTGCTTCCATCAGTCACTGGATGAGAGTTCTATCATAACAGTTAGGGTGTTTGGCCATCCAGTCACCAGAGTAGGTCAGCTCAAGTACTCTCTCAACCATTGCCAGTAGTCTATAGTGGAGTAATTTTTGCGGATTTCTGGGGACCTCTCTAGCACTCTGCTTCTTCCTATTCCCGTGGAGTCTTCATTTATCATGGTATCTCTTTCCTTGTTGTCCCACTCTGTTCCTGATCCAGCTGGGACCTCCCGCTCCCCTAAGCTCCCTTTCCCCTGACCCTTGCCCTCCATTAACCACCCTCACCCCGAGTTTGCTTATGTAGATCTCATCCATTTCTCTGTCACTGGGTGATCCCTGTGTCTTTCTTAGGGTCCTCTTTACTAGGTAGCCTCCCTGGAGTTTTGAGTAACATTCTAGTCATCCTATGCTTTACATCTAGTATCCACTTATGAGTGAGTACATACCATGTTTGTCTTTCTGAATCTGGGTTACCTCACTCAGGATGATATTTTCTAGTTCCATCCATTTGCCTGCAAACTTCATGATGTCATTGTTTTTCTCTGCTGAGTAGTACTCCATTGTGTATATGTACCACATTTTATTTATCCATTCTTCAGTTGAAGGGCATCTAGGTTGTTTCCAGGTTCTGGCTATTACAAATAAAGCTGCTATGAACATAGTTGAGCATGTGTCCTTGTGGTATGATTAAGCATTCCTGGGTATATGCCCAAGAGTGGTATAGCTGGGTCTTGAGGGAGATTGATTCCCAATTTTCTGAGAAGTCCGAATACTGATTTCCAAAGTGGCTGTACA